>JBBPMU010000042.1:0-99398 GCA_038090475.1 Wakefieldia striispora
TACTATGGGAAAGAACTTAGAGAGCACGTCATCATGTACTCACCTTCGGAAGTACCGTCGCGAAAGGTCCACTGCATACTGTTGTTACCACCTTCGTGTTCGGCCAGACTCGGGTGAACCATCCTTCTTGAGAGGACGGAGGGCCAATGTCGAGTAGCTCTGCTGCACGCGCGGGATCGGCAACAAGATGCGCCTGTATGAAAAGGCTAAGAAAAGGTGTTTTCATGTCCATGGAATGTGACCTTGCCTGTAGATGCGCTCGAACGTGCCCGATACCTTCCAGATTGGTAGGCACTGTGCCATCCCTGATGCTAGACACGAGCACGTCCCATTGTTCATCAATATACCGAATGAGATCGATGAACGTCGTAGAGTACGGTATATGGAAGAGCTCCAAGTCTCGATGCACAAGGAAGAAGAGGCCGTGAATGATGAGGAAAGAAGGAAGATATACAATCACGGTCGCTGCCCATGGTACAGCATAACCTGGAACTAGAAGAGACAAACATGAGTGCGTGTAAGAAATGTAGGAAGAACTAAACGTGCTCGAACGGGACAATTCACTGTCATCGTCGATATACCATCCAAAGGCTCTGCGAAGCATGCTCCCTGTCACGACGCAAACGGGAATTCGCCGCACCACTTCACCCGGCGCACGTTCTATCTCCTTGACATCCTTATATGCTGTGCACAGTACTCCAGCCAGTGGAGGCTTTCCTTCCGGACCTAAAAATCGACGATAAAAATTGGATTCTCCGCCGTGGTGGTATTTGGGAAATCTCTTAGAATGTGATCCAGACGTCGCGCTGGAAGAGCCAAATACGTCTGGTAGTCCGGGAGCGAGGAGATTCACGACCTCTTCTTTCTTGCACGGGTTTGCCTCGAATTTGTCCACGAATGGCTTGTATGCCTCGTAGTCCGAAAGTGGAACATGGGACCAAAAGTCCGTCAATAATGTGGCATCATCGTTGGTACCACCGTGCACTGCGACGGCATCACGAAATTCGGCGAGCGAGCTTGCCTGGGAAGCATATTGGGTGTTGAAGTTGGTGCGAATGATGTTGAGCAAGGTGCTGTTTACTCGTTCCCGTAGAGCGACCACCTGCTGAGCCGTTGGAGTGGGACTAACACGCTGTGGGGCGTCGTCCACGGCCATTATCTAGTCAAGTCTAAAGAACACGACGACTATCAACCCACACTGCACCTAATCAAGAAACCAACCTACGACGACGGTTGGGATCTATTGTAGAGGCGGTCTGCCGCGGTCAGGCTCGGGTTGTCGTACTCGATGCAGATGCCCGACTTCAAAGAGACTACCTACCTGACCTCCGTTGAGAGTGCGACGACCTAACGTCTACCAGATCCACCACAGTTAACTCGGTCGGATGATTGATGCGAGTGATGCAGCTTACCGAGGTAACACTGACAGTCAATGCGGACAGACTAGTGAGGAAGGTAGTTCCCAAGTCGCGAAAAGGACTCGGACGGGCTTCAGAATCCTTCTGGCTTCTGCCCTTGTTCTGGTGAGAGCCATCACAGGAGGGTACCATCATACCTCACTAGCAGTACTGGCGTTCTCAGGCTCCACACATTCCAAGTGCTCTTACAACCGTCGCTCGCAACGCATTCCATTGAGCCCTAACCAAACAGCACAGCTGTGTATGATGAAATTATAACTCCGACTCGGATGTGAGGTGGGAAATGGGCGCAGTGACTCTGATGACATTGACACCAAGACGTCTTGTGAGTTATGTAATGCCACGTCTTCATACCTCTCGTGTTGCCTTCGTTTTCCTTGAACTTGGCACACAAACCGGCTATTTCAGCTACGCTCTCGGGGTGGACCCATGCCAGCGTCTCCCCACAGAATCGGTAAATGTGGTCCTCGGCGCACACGTAGTGCACGACCCTGGTCGACTTTCACCATAGATCGCACTTCTAGCCGCATCACCCCCATCTGAGGTGTCACTTTTGTGCACGGCTCTCCTAGTCCGGTCATAGGAGGTTTCATTCATGTCTCCAGAATACCCATGCACAGATATATGGGTCATTTTCTATGGCCATGATGCCGTCAGCCGATCTTCTTATCCTGTCCTGGTGGGAGCTATCAGTCCTCATGATCTAGGAGCAGGGCATCTTCTCTCGATGTGACTATTAATGGCAAATGGAGAACAGTATAAACGTTTCGTCATGTGTCCGCGGTCTGCGTTTCAAGTTGATTGCTCCCATGTCAGTCTCCTCCAAGACCCAGGGCTCTACAGGCAATGCGCACTTTACACAACTGGTCTCTGCTCAGCTGTCACGCTTGGAAAAACAAATCCCCGTTGCATATCGCTTGTCCAAGTCACTGCTTGATGATCCCCCACTTAACGTCCTCTCGATTCCCAAGGATTGCGGAATTCTCACGGACAGGGAACTCGCTATTACCGACCTAGATGCGACAGACGTTCTGACAGGCATTGCATCGCGCGAGTATTCCGCCGTCGAGGTGGTGATTGCGTTTGGGAAGCGTGCTGCTATTGCGCACCAGTTGACTGCTTGTCTCACGGATTTTTTCCTTGACGAGGGAATCCAGCAAGCCAAAAGGCTCGACGATTATTTGAAGGAGAACAACAAATCAGTTGGTCCCCTCCACGGGTTGCCTATCTCTATCAAGGTGCGCGTCTGCTGTGTGGCTTTGTATTTCGTCAACACTCAATCAAATCCAGGATCACTATTGTGTGAAAGGCCGCTGGGGTTCCGCAGGTTTTCTTTCCAATCTTGAGGTCTCATCCAATGATTCTCCCCTCATCAGCATTTTGCGCGACCTTGGAGCTGGTGGGATTCAAGATTCGATTCTCAGAATTCGGCTTGACACTGACGACATTCCGATAGTCTTCTATGTCAAGACCAACCAACCACAAACAATCATGCACCTCGAGTGTCAATCTTTCTACGGCCGTACGGTGGGTTGCATGTCGCGCTGTGAGAGGATCACAGATGGTGACTTGCGTTTAGCTTAATCCACACAACCTTGGTCTATCCCCGGGTGGTTCCTCTGGTGGGGAGTCTGCACTATTGGCCCTGAAAGGGTCTTGTATGGGCATGGGAAGGTGAGTCCCTGAGTTGTACATCTCAAAATCGTTTCATCTGGCAAGCAGCGATGGCGGAGGCTCTATCCGTGCTCCTTGCGCATTTACTGGGCTATACGGAATTCGACCATCATCGAGTACATTCCCCTCAAGCACTCTCTGGTAGTGAGTAAAAAGTCATCCGACAATGAATCACTGTTTTACTTTGTTTGCAGTCAACTTGGAAATGATGGGACTGTTCCCTCCACAGGACCCATGTGCAGGTCAGCGAGGGATCTTGAGATGCTGATCAAAGCCGTGCAAGACACGAAACCATGGCTCAAAGATCCCGCCCTCCTTCCGATCCCACTCCAAGTCCCCGACATAAGCCAGAGGATACTCCGTGTTGGGATCATGATACATGACGGAGTGGTGTTACCCCATCCCCCTCTGTTGCGAGCTCTGAACTTGGCAAAAGCAAAACTGGGAGCTTCAAACCGGGTGGAGGTCGTGGAATACACACCCTACAAACATAAAGAGGGTTATAGCATCATCGTACGTCAGCCCGATGTTCACCCTCTACCATTCTCACACACGGGCATCATCAGCGCACACTCTATTTCGACGATGGTGGGGAGACGGTCCGCCAGTGTCTCAAGGACGGTGGAGAAGACATTTTACCTCTAAGCGAATGGGTGACCAGTCCACCCTACACAAAGAATCTGAGTGCGACCCAAGCCTGGGAGGTACGAGCATATTTCTTCCAGCCAAGGTCATTACCCTCACGGGCTTGAACAATAGATGCACTACCAACGTGACATTTTCCGCCAAGCGTACCTACAGCACTGGAACGAGCAAAACATCGACGTCCTGTTGTCTCCTGCGTACCCTGCAGTCGCGCCTCGGCATGATACGGCGCGGTATTGGAGGTGAGTCGCGTCTTCTCGAAACATTGGACGGGATACGCCCAGGCGGCGTCTTCTCACCGTTCTCACCATCTACGCTTAGCTATACCGCGATGTGGAACCTGCTCGACTATCCCGGTGCCGTCTTCCCGACAGGACTAGTCGTTGATCCGGCCCAGGATCTCGTTCCGTCGAGCTTTAGCGCACTGAGTTCCGACGATGCGTATAACCACAGTTTATGTATGCGCTCGTACTCTCGTACTCGTTGTATGGTGGCGCTAACCAAGCACGCGCAGACGAACCCGAAGCGTATCGCGATGCGCCAATCAATTTGCAGATCGTTGCGCCGCGGTTCAATGATGGCTTGGTTTTGGCGGCGCTGGATGTCATCGAGAAGATTATCAAAGCTTGAGTGGGCATCGGCAAAAAGGAAAAGGAATGAATGGACGTGTGTCTCTGTAGTTCTCGACGTTTTGGTTGTACGATTTCAAGACTTGTCATATTGGCTTCCTTATGGCAAATTGGGTGGTGGTTCAGGGTCCGAGTGTCTCCACAACGCGTGCACTTTCTACATCAGATGGACGATACGAGGTTCCCAAGGCCTCGCAGGTAAACATATGTACGCTCTCTACATATCTTCTGGAATCTAAGATACATGCATGCAGTCAACATCAACACATCTATGCCTCCTCGATCCCGGCCTCCATCTCTACCCACAATACAAACCCGGATCCGCCCTTGTTATCGGTTATATTGCGCCGACCCGAAACTGTTCCATTTAGTTGCCTAAGAGTATCCACACGCACCACGGGCATCCGAAGATCTCAATTCTTCTCCCACACCTTCCTCCCCTTGACCCACGTGCTGAGTACCATGCCTTGGCGGTCCAGAACGACCAAGTCGGCATCTGCTCCGGCCCGGAGCGAACCTTTCTTGTTCTCGATCCCGAGACATCTGGAATGGACAAATGAGTAAAACCGTGCTACGTAGCGCCCATGGACGTTCATCGGTGCTCACTTGGCCGGGTTAAAGGTCGCACACTTGATCGCTTCGGCGAGCGAGCAGCCCGTAAACTTGACAAAGTTACGGACGCACTTGTCCATGGTAATCACGCTGAGGACAACCAACGAACGCGATCAATGTATGTTCTTTGGGAAAGAACGACGGGATAGTGGGGCAACGAAAAGACGTACCTCCCGGCGAGCGTCGTGGTACCTTCTACATAGAGCTTGTCGCCTTCCTTGAAGAAGCTGCGGCCGTCGCGCCACGGGTGGATACCGTCTTTCAAGTGGGGATCCAAGATCCGCATCGCTAGGTGCGATTTCAGTTGATCATTCTGAGTACGAAACGGGCAAATGCGTCACCATCCGTGATCAAGATACACCCATCAGGGTGCGCAGAATAGGCCAGCTGCAAGGCAATAATCACGTGTGAATGCCTTGGATGATAATCGAAACGCAGTGCCCACCCTGACAGAGTTGGGATGGGAATGAATGCCGTCCACGATGATCTCGTAGAACGGTCGTTGGAAGGGAACCTGTCCGAGGTCAAGAGGCTGCTTGATCTGACGCTTGACGGGCGTTTCGGGTGGTGTGGCGATCTCATCAAATGCCTCTGAAACGTACGGATTCTTCTGGCTTGCCCCGAGCGAACCGGGAGGAGACCGCCGTCTGATACCCGGAAGTGGGGCAAAGTCGGAAGCAGGACCAGCAAAGTTGTACGGCGAGGAACCCAGCAAACCGATGATCGAAGGGTCTCGGTGGTGCAGTTGAGGCATCGCATTGAATAAGTGTGTAATGCATCGTGCGCCATTCCGGATGGCCGCGCTCGCCTCGTCCGTCGAGCAGATACTATGTTGTGCCGTCGTTGAGCGCATATACTCTGAATGCGGTGAGTGGGATAGGTAGCTCACCTGTGGCCAATATTGAAACAGATGCCTCGCTTGCTCGCCACAGAGATGGAATCCATCACCCCTTCGACCTCGGGAGCCCCTGTTATGATGCGGACACCAACGGTGTCCTGGTCGATATCGCTACCCATGAGCCAATCCTCCATCTCTGCCAGGCTCTCCGTACCGTAAGTGGATTCAAAGGACTGGAAGCCATCTGGAGCGGATGTAAGCAAAGGGGGCGCATGTGCGCCACGCTTCGCGAGGTGCAGGAACGGGCCCTCGGCGTGCCAACCCAGTAAATGCGCAGCAGCGGGCGGCGTCCAGGGTCTCAGGAGATGGAGCAACTTTGGATAGAGCGACTTTTCCTGCGTCTATCAAAGGATTCGAGTTCTAAGACAATCAACCGGAACTTGGATATGAATGGTCCACGTACGATAATCGTCGGTACGAGCGCCGTGACGCCCGTCTCTGTGATCCGTTCCGCGACCAACCTGAGACCGTCGCGGTATGCCTGATCGTTGCCTTCGTAGATAGAAAAGTCGAAACCGAAACCACCATTAATTTGAATGTCGATGTACCCTGGACTAGTACGGGGATATTGCGTTGCCGTTAGCGATGTAGCTCGAAGGTGCATGTACACTAACCTTAGGATGTTTCCACCTAAATCGATGATCCTGTCTGGTCTCTCTCGTCTCAGGTAAAACGTATTCTATAGGTTTAGCGTCGCTCAGAAAAGCGAGCGCTTGATCCGAAGCGTGGAACTCACTTGAGAGTCGAGGACGACACCACGACGTTCGTCTATCCAAAGATCCTTCTCTACCAAGCTCCCGTCCTCCCGGGGAAGCAGGCAGTTGGTAAAGCAGACCAAACCGTTCGAGGGCACAGGCATGGCTGTCGAGACCAGCTAACTTTGCTCGAAGTTGTAAACAAGGCCGATATCGGGGTCCATGGGTTGCTGTTTGACCGATTCCGGATGGCTTCCCGGCTTTGCTCGGCCAAGACGAGCAAGTCCGTCACATGGTTTTGGTTGACCGTGTGCCATCTCGGAATAGCCACCATCAGGTTTCAATGCATTCAGGTCCATTACCAAATGTCTAGCACATGGTCGACGTCCATTCACGGACTTTTGCTCATGTGTTCGGAATAGACAACCGAGGTTATATATATACCTGAGCCCACTGGCTCTTATCCGGCGGTCACTGCCACACCACAATTTCAAGTTCCTCGATGGTTTGTCGTTACAAGCTTATCGGCTGGGATACAAACGATCAAGATATGCTTCCGAGCTGAGGCAAACGTGTGACCATGACGGATTCGGATGCGTTACGCGGATCACATCGGAACAAGTTGTGTATTCAGCTGACCACCGAGCCACCCGTCGGAACACAATACCAGGCTAATCTTCAATCGAACAAATTAATGATGTATTTGGAATGGAGAGCAGCACAAAGCGTAGAGTCGATTTATGTAGGATACGGTGTTACTCTAGTTGCACTTCACCTTATCGAGACCACTCCTTGTGGGGCGGGGTATCATTCTTTTCACCTATCTGCGCCTCCCAAACTTAACCTTGCTTGCAAGAGGTTCCCTTAGAGTTCATTGGATCCAAGACGGCGAATTTCGCATGCAATCTTATAATGCAGACCGTCTTCACGTGCCAAGGACAGCTGCTCAATGCCAACAAGATAGTTATATCTTCAAAGTAACGTACCATAGGATCACGCGATACCTCGTGTTTCAGCAAGGAGAAACGGCCGCAGTGGCACAACTCCCATTTCACCTATTTAAAGATGTGCTTGTCCCGTCTCACTTGGCCCCGGAGCTCACAGAATAGAGCAAGAGTTGCTTTGTTGATGAAAGCCAGTTTCGCAGTGTTGGATTCTAGAATAAACTCGGTTCGAGGTCGGAATACCAGAGTTCCATGCTCGGCTTTAGTAACCGTTTCCGCGAGCCCTCGACAGGACATCCGGAGATCCACCCAGCACAAGCGAGGAGTCGATTTACAGACGCTTGGCATTGATGAACGCTCGCCCGAAATGGTTTCCTCCAGTAACACCAAATTCGTTGGACGGACCGGTCATCTGGTCCACTAACTGCAATAAACAATGCCCAGCTCCACAGACGAATACGGTAGATTTCAAGATCCGGTTAGCTCGGTACCGTACCATAGAAGCTGGGCTATAACAAGCAATTTCACGGAGGTCAGTGATAGTGGGTTCCATCCGATATGAAAAAGAACACCGCACCTGCAATCAAGGCAACACGAGTGAGGGTTGAAATGCGCGAGCGACTTGAGCGGCAACGGGATGACCAATCCGAACCAAAGGCATGGCCGTAGTTTGGTAAATGGTTTATCCTGCTTATCGACTATCAGGAAGCTCAAAAAGCTAAACGTGCTCTCCACGAGCACCAGAAATGGGGTGGATCGTGATGAAGACACAGTGGCACGCATGGGAGTCCAACGTAGAAAAAAAGTCGTAAAGGTTTGGCGATACAAGAGGGTGAGATCGACATCGACGGCTCACTTATGTCGATGTGAGCTTCAGAACATTTATCGCTCGGACAAACACAGGAACACTAGAACGCACGTTGATATCGGGGTGATTGCGCCCATTAAAATGCCATGTACCAGCTAGCAACGATTTCTGTATCAAACATCCACTTGGGCTCACAGAAGATGGTGTTAGAACGTTCCTCAAACATCTCACTCTTCCTTTGGCGATTTAAAAAGGGTTGAGAAGCTGTGAGAGGAAGAGAAGATTCGGGAGAATATACCCGGCGTCCTGCGGAGTAGATTTGATTAGAATGCGTGTGCGCCCATCGCACCCGTTGGCCATACTGGGACGTGTTACTAACGAAGGTAGGCAACATCGCCCTCAACACTATCTATTCCTGGTCCGGCTTGATCCCTGATAGCGCCAGTATGGGCTCAGAACTTGGATCGGTTGATATTGCCCCCTTGAGTCATCTGCTCCGCTTGTATCAGACCTTGGGTGGAAATGGTGGATTAATCTTGAGCCCTAAAACCTTCATACTGAAAGTGGGAGATATGTGGAAGTAGATACGATGGCCGGTTTTACTGCCAGGAAGGGTAATCGAAGATCTCGAGTCGCCAAGAATTTACGAGAGAGCCTTATCTTCAAGAGAAACCAGCATAACCTATCGGGCCCATAGTAAGCTTAGGGTGTCCGCAATCATTGCGCGACTAGTCAGTGAAGGTGAGATGAATATGCAGTGTCTGTCTCCGTGAACAGGAAGATTCTAGAGGGCGATAAGATAAAACCACGCAAAAAAGCCCAGGCATGTCTATTTTGTCGGCATGTCCTTTCTTCAAGAACGACAGAAGCTACTTATGCGGACACAACCCGCGCCGAGACCGATCTAGAAACCGGTCCCAGATACGACCGGAGTGACTGTCCCAGAACTGGACTGTGATATGACCCCTGAACTTGGAGACGGCACGTCCCCCGATGGGTCACGCAGATAGTCTCTGAAAAACTGCCTCCAGCTTGCCTTCGAGGGAACGAAATGACCTACAAACGTATGAGAAGTGACTAACGAGATAAAACCGTAACCAACCCCCTTCATGTTCTTCCAGTCTTGCATTGGCAGATATGTCCAACAAGGCTTGCGATCGCTCCCGAACTACAACCACGTCGGTCTTTCCAAGGACATGTAACGTCGGCGTCGAATACGATGAACCAAAAATGTTACGAGCCAAGGGATCGTTCACTTTGAATCCCGACACGGAGACACAAAATTGACTGAAATAGTCCAATTCATCAACAAAATATACAAGGAGAACGACAACTCACAATGGGGGGTGGGGTGAGTTTCCATCCACCAGGAAAGCGGGATACAAGTGTGGCTTCTCAAGCTGTACAAACCTCTAAGCGTGAGCCAATACTTTTGACCAACACTGTATTACGCACCAATGCAGCCAGAAGTGCAGCCATTGCCGCACCTTGACTGAACCCGAAAATGCCCTAGAAAACAAGGGTCTTACGTCCCGGGATATGAAGACAACAAGCCACACATCCGAAACATACCACGTACTGATCTCGAATAAGCACGTCTTTCAGCATCTGTAAAGCATCCTCAAATCCCCTTGCAACAGTGCGATCAGGGTTCGCCTTGTACCACCCTCTGGGCGTCAACGTCGGATCGGATTCGGATGTGGCAGCGTCCTGCATGACGAGGGTGTTGGCCGAAAGACCGTCCAGATCCACAGGTTGCAACACCATTGGACCGTCGATGAACACTGTTTTGGGTGAGTCCTTTACGTCTGGGATGTAGATAAAAGGCGATATGCACCCAGTTCAATGTCCTTGTCCACTGCCTTGCGGAGCGCACCGAGCTGTTGTACAAAATACAAACCTCGGTTACTGGGACAAACTCGGATGGGTTCCTTGAGTTGGGCGAACCCGCTTACTGAATATGCTCGCGTTTTGCGAGTATCTACAAGTCTCGTGTCAGCGCAACGAATGGTCACTTACGGTGGAGTACGTACCCGTGTAGCATAAGGATCTTCCGGCGGATTCCAACCATAGTGGTAGGCTTGATCGAACCTTCAGCTCACACGAAGGTGAGTAGAAAACTAGATGAAAGTGTAGTAGTAAGGCGTAGCAACGCTGATGGTGTATCAGAGCAACCCAAGTTGGAGTTGCCGGTTGGACAAGCACACGCTTCTCTCAGGCTAATCGCTAACCTGCATATGTACACAGACGCTTCTATGACGACAACAAAGGGACGTATTACACGTCTACCAGCGGGCAAATCCTTCTTCTAAGCGAATCGTGCCTTCTCGCGTCTATCATAGTATCACGACTGCACGAGCGTCTTGGTCGGGTACCCTGCATCAACCTCCCGTCTGCCCGAGCCATTATCCTTTCCCTTTCCCTTCTCCTTCTCAGCACCAGCCCCATCATCTAGGTATAAATTATTCTCCTCTATGTAATCGACAACGGCAGACGGAAGCAGGTATCGCACAGAAAGCCCCCTGCGAAGGAACAAGCGGACCTTCGTCGACGAGACATCATTTTGGATGAGTTGAGGGATAAGGTGAATGTTGCTCCGCCAACGTGCCAAGTTATCCGTCGCTTGTTCCATGCTGGAACCTGCGCGTTCGATGATGAACGTGCCATACCGGCCAAGTATGTGGTCCAACTACAGAGGTATGTGAGGATCCGGAACGGCATATAGACACGACTGAGTACGCACGTCTTCAACCGACCAGACACCAGGTTCGGACATAGTGCTTATCAAATCTGATCCCGCAAGGAGCATGACCCGGACATTCCGGCGCTCTCCGTCCCGCGTTTGTACGCCGCCCAACATGGTGTTTATTTCGTAATCGAAATGGTCGAGCACTACGGCCGTACGTTGATAATTCTGGAAAGCCTCCCACGGATCGATCATGAGCCAAGATGACGTCTCCTCCGCAGCGAGCGAGCACATATTGACTCTGGAAATGAAACAGGCACGAAGGGGTCAGCCTTCAAATCTTACTAAGAGTGATGTATAAGACAGCAAGATGGCGATAGGTTATTGAAACCTGATAACCACACAGCAATCATGTGCTTATTCATGGGGAATAGCAACACGTGCGATGATGTTACGAGATCGCGCAGCATATCCGAAGGACGCGATCCAGAGTGAGAGTGAAGGCGATGTAAGATCCGGACCCCTTGTTACAAGTGACCAACCCTCAACCCCCAAGTGCCAAGTGCATACATGCATGCACTTGATGTTTGGGATAAAACGCCGCGTAGGCGGCCGCTCAAGTGAGCGATATACGAATTCGGTTCTATGTCGGAAGTGACACAGAGCACAAGCTCACGTCCAATAAGCCACCTTTCCAAAATAGTGGACGGCCAGGCAGGTCACAGGATGAAAGAGAGAACGATGATAGGAGAGTCCAAGGTCTTTCAGTGAAATGAGCGCTCACCTGTGCCGTGCGCTTAGCAGACCAGGCTTGTTGTACTGGTCGCTCACTGGACTCAGATACCCGCCAACGATCTCGAAGTTGGTGTTCTGCCGAACGTAGTCCTTGGCCATTTCGAACATTCGGAGGTGAAGGTAGGTGACCGGACTGAAGGACCCGCACGCTACGAGGACGATGGGCTGCTTGGAAGAATCCCGGAGTGTTTTGCGGAGACGGTGAGACGCAAAGGTATAGTTGGGAGGGTTGGTGAACTCGTTAGTCCAGCGGGCGGGGACCTGGGCGTCCATGGTGGTGGTTTAGAGACAAGCACGGACTTTGTCGGGAGAATAAAACAGCTTTTCTTCGGGCCCCTCCCGAATAACAGCCATGAATGAGGCGATAATGATATATCCAGCCATCCATCCCCACGGCCATCGTCATGTTGCTGACTCACTTACCGACTCGCGCCCGTTCACATCGTAATTCAACAATGTACCTTCATTATCTTACCGAGCTGAGCGCCGATCTTTGAGCGTCAAAAACAAAGTCTAGGATTTGTCGTTAGAAGGCACTTAAAGCGCACCTGATATGTCAAATACAGTTGTCAGCTATGCTACATTGCTAAATCCAAGATACAAGTAAACAGAAACATCACATGCTGAACTGTGGAACCTGCGCGTAGGACACATTAGAAAACAACCCGAACCCGAATAACAACAGACCAAACAGGGGCTAAATCCGTGACCGTATGTTCGTACCAGGCATCGACGCGGGCTGATAAAAATAAATAGAGACCAGCACGCAAACATTCTTTTAAATAGAACAAAGAACCAGCGTTAGTTTGAAATCCTCGCCCATTCTATTCGAGGACCAATCCCGGATAGTAATCAAACGTTTTCTCCGTCACGGCCTCGTGCAGCGTAAACGGTGGGTATCCGGATGTCATGTACTGGGTGTCGAAGTCTATCCTGGAATGTGCACCTCCAGCACCCGCAAAGACCCCGAGGTGGTCAATGCCACCAGGTGACGGGATGTTTATGGGTGTTGAAAGTGGAGGCGAAGCATAGCATGGCATAGTTAGGGGTGGATCAACGCCAGACCAAGTGAGTGATGATGTTCTCTGTCTGCTCCCGTGCATCGCGGCCTTGGCATTCCTCTCTGAGACATGGACCCGCACGCAGCCTCGGCCATCTTCGGTCGGCAATGCGTCAAAGGAAATGGAAAGACTACCTAGTGAATGGAGACCGTCCATATCGAATCGGTGTCCTTCGGCAATTTCGCCACCTATAGTCGCCTTTGGGGACTCGATATCAGCGGAGCTGGGATGAAATCCGACACTCCCTTGACCATATTGTGGTCGGCCTTGATCCTTGATCTCACAAGGGGAAGGCGAGTGACCGTATGGGGAGGACGAGGACCTCGCGGAACTAGATCCTGTCAATGGGATGGAGAAGGTGATGGGCAGCGAAGTATGCTGTGACAAGGCGAGAAGCGACGGAAGCGACGACAGGAGTGATTGTTTCTATAGTGGCCGGTAAGTTCCCTGTTTCATGTGTACAAGTGACCAACTCTCTCACCATGATCGATACGATCGAGGCTTGCCCCGTCCCCGCGTATGGAGAGTATGACATCGGAGACAAATTGAAATCCTGTGACTCTGACTTCATGGCCAGGTTGGCCGTGGTTCGGTTGGCGAGTTCCACGGTGAGCTCTCGTTCGCGCTTCTCGGCTACCGACAGCCGTAGCCGAAGCTGCTCCATGTTCGAGAGGAGGCCATCGTATTTCCTTCCTTTTTCTGCCAAAGCTTGAAGTCGCACACTTTCTTCTTCTAGCTCCTTGACGCGACTTAGAAAAACACCGTCAGCGAATGGAAGCATCCAACATGGAAAGAAGAAATCACATTTCCATTGCCTCAAACTCCTCCCTTTTTCGCTGCCGACTGAGGAAGGCGGCAGCCCGGTTCTTGAGGAGACGTGCCTCACGCTTACTTAAGCCAGTTACGTCTGGAGGAACAAAGTCCTTGGTGGTGATCCTCTCCCCACTCCCGCGCCCTTTCTTCACACCTCCTATCATGCTGAAAGGCTTCTTGACTGAAGATCCGTTACCCGAGGAAAGGGTTAGTTGGTGCGGTACTGAAGGTGGTGGGGATGCAGAAGATGAAGACGATGATGGTTCCATCCCGTCAAGGTCGAACACCCGGCTTGTTGGTAGGCACCGTTCTTGCTCAATTTCTGATGGTGACCCGGACGTGAAGCGCGGTCGGATCATTTTCGTATTGAGTTCAGGAGAGTCGTCTGTGTTGGAACTGACTGAAGCCGGAGGTGAGGGAGGCAGCGTATAATAGTTCCAGGTGACGATGTCCATCGAGTCTGCAGAATAGCAGCGCTGACTGTCCCATTCCATATCCCGAGGCGATAGGTGGGTTGCTTCAGGTATACCGGGCGAGCTAAGGTGAGGCACAGGAACCGTCTGGGGTTGGGACACAGGGGACTGGACCAACATGGGGAGGAGGCTCTACGACCGGGGGAGGACCAAGGGGATATGTCTTTAAACGCACATATTGTGTGCTCGGATTTATACCTCACGTGTAGCAATGAGGACCGAGTCGCGACATCTCTGGCAACCATATCAAGCACCGTTCTGATCTTGAAAATGGATATCCTCTCACATGTGATTGGTCATCGCCTATTCCAGACAATACCAGATCTACGGTCCATTTCGGTAAGTGCATTCAGAATATTTTTCAAGGTTTACTAGAGCCGCTTTTGGAGCGAAACGTACCCATTGAAATTCTCTCATCAACACCGGCTGATCAGGGTCGTGGCGCAGTCCCAACCCCGATCTAAACTAGCTAAACAGTTAGTATCCATAACCATCGGGAACCCTGCATCACTCCCAAGTTACTGTGGTCGAGGCCAAGTAACCCACTGAAAAAGGAGATCGGACACTGACACGGGAAGACTTCAGACCCAGATACTAGCCCGTAGGGGAAACGGCGGCGCCCGGCAGAGAAAGACCATGATTGAGTTGCGGATAGCAAAGGTTTCCGGTCAACAACTATCTCGGAGCGGATATTGGTCCCGACTGGACCTGTTTAAAGTTGAAAGGGAAATGGGCATGTGTCCGTTTCTTCCGATCAGGGACTTGCGCGTCCCTGGTAATAGCGAGATCTGGAGAATGTGGAAACCAATCATGATTTGAATGATATTAGCAAGAATGGGCGGTTGCATGGTTCTAAGATGGTTGATAGCTTACGGAACCTTCAAACCCGTGACAGAAGGCCCAGGGGTAAGCCAGAGGGGGTGGTCCATCCGCTTAGGGTCATGCTTCAAACCTCAGGAGATCGTAGAGCGCAGCACAGCTCGACCGCGTGAGAAAGGTCGTATTTTGATATTGATGTTCTGGAGTCACTCGGGGTACTGAGGCCTGATTGCACGTTTAAGAGGTCCGTTTGGGCTACAGCACTGCTTCAGGAATCAGAAGAGGAGCCTAACGGTCAGCCAGGAAAGGTTCGCACTAACGTCGTGCCAGTCCATATTAGTGCGGCGGAGAAGCGGTTTCCTAAAACAACCTTTCCATACTCTCTGAGCAGTAGGCGGTAAATAAGCCGAACATATGACCGTGAGCAACCAGGTAGGGGTGGTTCTCGCGTGATACGCCTCGCATGACCTGCCATCCGCAAACGTGCTAGTTGACAATTGTCCCCGGTAGAGCACAGCCAGACTAGGCCGACCCTTATCGATACACTTCGGTGCCTCTTTTTGGGAATATAATTTTTGACCTTAGAGGGGATTCCGAGGACATTGGAGTGAGTGGGCTTGGGGCTAGAAAGAGTAAGAAGCTTGTCCCACGACGTCAACTTGAAGTCATCGTGTATCATTCTCAGAGTCTTGCATCACCTTCGGTCTGATGCGCCAATCCATGCTTTTGGCATAAAAAATTTTCCATGGTATCAATTCCGCTCGATCAAACATTTCGGCTATCTCGACGGAGGGGGTGGCGCGAAGAGAGGGTACCGGACAAAGGCATCCGAGATAGAGGGACGGGAGAAAGTAGCCCTGTGACATGACAAGGTGCAGCAGTGGGCAAACGTGCAGTTGATACTTTCCATGGCAAGTGTTAATTAGTAATGAACCGTTTGAAGGCCAAGATTGAAACGTTGAAGTCGAGTTTCAAGGACTCGCCTACTACTAGATGTATTCCTAAAATTGAAAGCAGCACAGCCACCGGAGACCTTCGACAAGTTGCGAAGTAGTGTTCTCTTGTACATTTGGAGCTGGCTGACTTGATGAAAGTAAGGATCCGCTAACCGTATGATCTCAGATAACCAGACCTGACAGAGTGGTCTTGAGTATCCCAATAACTTGGGTAAGTTTATGATGTTTTCAGCAAGGTGTGTCCTGTGACTCATCCACGATAGAAAAGTTCAAGCTGCGCGGGTCAGCTTGAAATTTGAAAGCTGTCGGTAATGGTTACTCATTCTGCGTGCATCGTGCAACTGCCAACGCACAATTCCTGTCATTCAAATTCTTCGTCACGCAACGGGATGCTTGGTCGACGAAAGACTGTAAGCATGGAGTCTCGGAAGCAGACGGAACCTTAACAAGGTAACACCCGAGTCCTCACCTCCAAGAACGGTTGCCAGGACAGGCAAAGTGCAGCACACGGCTGGCAAGTGGCGATCTCGGTGCGTTTGCCGGCCACCGCAGTGAGTGGGACAGACAACATTGCAGGTCATTCTAGACCCGTTACACTGCCAATCGACACACGTGGAGACGTAGGACACACCGGAACGGTGACCCGATGGTGATCCAAATACACAAGATTTTGCGACGAGCAAAGCACTCGACCGCGGAGTCGGGGAGGGGCCGATGGCTCGTGCGGGCGGTTCCGCGCCGATTAGTAGGACAGGGTCATGCGGGTTATAGTACCCGAACTATTTGTCGAGCTCACCTGCCCGCTGGCATATTCTGGTCAGCTAGCACCACATAGGGGTTCTGAATTCAGCGTTGTTCAACCAGTGGCTGTGACTCAGTATTCAGCTGCTCGGGTTGCGACAGCCGTGTTCAATTGACCCACTCTACACTTCTTTATGCCTCCCAGAAGCTCGCACACATCCGTTTCGCCTACCGCCAGTGGTGTTCCATCCGATCGAACACCATCAAACCGTTCGGCTTCTCCGCCGATGGACACTCGCGAGACAGTTGATCAACGTCCAACAAGGGTACACATTTTGCCTACCAAGATCCAGCCTACCGTATTGGGCGAGCTGATCGGTCTCGTCGAGCGCCCCGCCACAGCACTACACGGAGACGGAATTGGTTTACACCTCGAATTGACGGCAGACTTGGACCATGCGGATGTTATCGTCACTGCAATACACACAAGGCCCCGTCTCGAGAGACACATCACATGGGATGTCGCTGTTCGTGGATCGCCTCACTTGTCGCACGTATCGTGTTAACAAGACTTCCAGAAAACGAAAGCCATCGTCACGCCAGATTGGTTGAGAGATTCAGTTAGTTCCGGGGCGATTCAGCCGTATGGCAAATACGCTACGCTCCGTGGTCTTCGAGGCGAAGCAGAGCGTGTCTGTCCTGAGGTCGAGACGACGCGTAACCCCGTACCTCGGGCATTGCCAAACTACCATGGACAGATTCCACCCTTTGTGGACCCAGAAGCTATTGTAAAGGGAACCGACCTTGCGGCCTTGGACTACCTATCCCAATTCTGCTGCCAGCGAGCGTCACCTCTCATATGTCCAAATCAGCCCCTTGTTAAAGAGCTGGACATCATCCGTAGAGAAAGAATGTTTGAGGGGGAAGAGCGAAGCATGTTGAGCTACGCTCGGGCCATGTCTGTGAGTCATTAGCCGCATAGGATTGCTACATGCGCTAATAGTACTTCACCCTTCAGGCCATCAAAGGTTAGTCAAATACGAAGTCTCCAGGCACACAGAAGTTTACTAGGCATTCTAGCTTATCCTTATCGTTTTAACAACCAGACTTCGCCAGAAGACATAGCAAAGTTGCCATATCTGGGTGTGAAGCTCACTTCCATGGTATTACAGAAGCTGCCCATATACCACCTGGGTCTGAAATTATATTGCTTCTACTTAGGTGGCGGAATTCGCCGAGACTGGCAAGATATCGGAAGCTCGTGAGCTTTACATGCCTTGTCCCGTAGTCCCGCTAGAGTTCTGTGGCTACAGAAAACATTCTATCATCCACAAGATTTTTGTCGCTGTCAGTATTCAACTCCATACACGGCATCGGACCCCATACCGCGAGACATCTATATTCCCTTGGGCTGCGAACTATTGAGGACCTCGAAAAATATTATGAAGTCTCACCTGGGTTGACATCCGAAAGCAGTTTCTCGCATCTACAGTCAGGTGACAGCAAGGAAATTGGAGTGGAGAAGTCCATTCAGGTTTCACTTAGTCTCCGACACGACTTTAGCCAGAAGTGAGTTAGAAAGTTGCACGCACGTCACTGCCTCTTGCCTTTGTCATTCCATCGCTTGCAGAATTTCACGGCAGGAATCCGAAGAAATTAATCGGGTAGTCATGCGGGAATTGGAGTCGATTGAACCAGGCTGCAAGAGTCTGATTGTGGGCGGGTCAGTTCCCTTGTCGTCTCAAGTATCGGTCCTAGAACACCGTTCTCTTCTCGAACTTAGTTATCGCCGAGGGAAACCGGAAAGCAATGATGTCGATATCGTTATCTCCCACACCAACTGGGACCCCGACGCGGACAACGAACGAAGCCTTTGCAAGAAGTTGACGCAGCGGCTTCACGAACGCGGTAAGATCCTCTGACACCGGTGATACCCGTAACCGCATTTCCTCCACTTACAGGTCTTGTCAAGCATGTGCTAAGTAAGCCTCTCAAAATCAATCTTGCAAACGCCGGATCACATCCCGAGACTGTCTGTCAGACATGAGCGGTTACCACCCCCATAATGTCTTTCGCACACATCATTGGGACTCCCTTGAGAAGGCACTGACGGTGTTTTTACTCCCCGATAACACGGCCCGCAAGCAGATACACAGACGGGTGGACTTGATATTTGCCACACCTGACGTGTTTTGGACCGCGGTGGTTGGCTGGTCCGTATACCATCTGTCCATATGCACTTGCTCGCATTCATTGAACTTTTCATGGCCTCTCCTCTTTAGGACAGGGTCCACGATGTTTCAACGAGATCTCCGTCTCTGGGCCAAGAAACAAAGGTAGCGTTCCATCCTTGATTGTGGGAAATAAAACAGGACAAGTCCGCTGACGTGCTGTGCGTGCAGGGGATTCAAATTTGATTCATCGGGAATGTGAGCTTGGTGGCGTTTTCTTTTCCCGCACTGTCACCTCACCAAAAATCAAAACAAAACCGCCAACCCATATGCACGCACGCTTGTTCGTACACAGCACGAGACGTCATGATTCCCAACCCTTTTATCCGAAATCCGAGAGAGAAGTCTTTGAACTTCTCGGACTCGCGTATGTCCATCCTACGCTGAGAAACGCGGACGTTTGATATGGATATTATTAACTGTCATCATACGACGGGTTGCACCTGTGGCGCCGGCAGTGGCGTTATCCTCCTTTGGTTGTTCTGTACTACAGTCGTCATGTGTAGAAACCCGCGGCGTCGTCGAGTGAACTTGTAACTACTATCTCGTTTATCCGTAAGCGAGTCCGGAATGACACAATCAGGATGGACGACACCGCGTCCCACGACTCCCACCCCAGATTTTCTGGTCTCCGGTGGCCGCTCCGGACACATCAGGAAACAACTTCAGTCCGGCGGGAACAAAAAGGGAGGGCAGAGAAGAAAAGGACAAGACAAAACGACATTTGATCCAGCGCCAATCAGAATCAGTGGGTCGATCCATAAATGATGCCGAGACACTGCGTAATGATCTGGATCACTTCCATCATGCATCATGCATTGACTGAGAGGCCTGTTAGCCGCATCATACCGGGCTCTACGTGACGCCGAACACGAGTGCGTAGCGAACCTACACCCACACTCATACCGATCAGACGTTCGTGGAAAGGCGCGTTTCATATCAAATGAGGTTTCATTCGCCCGTTTTCACTTTCTGGTGCGAATCGGTGCCATGGTGTATCAGAGTAGAGACATCCGCGCCGCTCTACTGTCGCGGTGCAGCTATCTACCACTCGACCACGGGGGAACGTTGTTGTTGACAGGCAGACCGGCGATTTGCATCCCCGGTTGACACAACCAGGACTAGCCGTTGACAGAACGTTCGCCGGGGGAAATGGAAGGGTGGTACGAAAGGCAAACGCCGGACAGATGCCATGCGATGCGGACATCGCCGTCGTGCATGGCCGTCCAAAATGTCCCGCAACGAATCTTGATAAACTGTCAATTGTCACATCTCCTCCCCCCCGTCAACCGTCGCCCCCGGATCAAGCAACCAAAGAGAAAAAAAAAAGTTATCGGACATACTGCGGGAGACGTCGAGGTGTCCACGAATGCGCAGACCCGTCCGAGAGAGTAGCACCAAAAGCACACAACGGCCGCTATGCGCGACGGTCCGTGCACCGACGAATTGAATTAGCATACGCACTGGCCTGCACCAAATCGGGTCCCACCCGCAACAAAAAAAATCATACGACGAATGAGTTCCGGCCGGACATAAACATCAATACCAACATTTGCCTATTCAAAGAAGAGAATGTGCATTTTCAATCTCAACTGACAAACGCTTGAATGCCCGTTAACGCCTTGCCTAGGATAAGGGTATGGATGTCCTAAATGAGAGCGTCGTTACGTTCGCACACACAGATATATCACCATACTCACATATGTGCCTAATGTTCGGAAAGAAATGTCACTCGACTGAGGAAACAGCAATCGACGGAAGGAACAACACCACAACGCACCTTCGTAAGTGTTGACGACTTGAAGATTCGCGACGTGCCGACCAACGTGGTACCTAATACATGGTCAGAATCCATACCAGAATGAAGAAAAAGAGGGAACCGTCTTACTCATCCGACGACGCATTTCCTCCCAAGATGTCCAAGACGATTCTGGCATGTTGAAGTGCCTTCCCACAATTGTTGCGTTTCACTATGCTAACCATCTCCGGTGCCAACTTGCCACTTTCCTTGAGCCGACCGACTTGAATACTAGCCTGTAAACCCAGGGCAATCTCAGTTTGCGCATCGACCAGCTTCTTTTGAACGAGTTGGAATGACGCAAGAGATCGTTTGAATTGTTTCCGCTCGAGCGCATATGCGAGAGTCCTGCTAACGCAATCTTCCAAGGCTCCCATGGCACCCCAGGAAATGCCATACCTAACATCTATCTATCAATTGCTCAGTCATCACCATGGGGAGACGAACATGCCTCGCGCTGTTCAGACAAGAGAATGGCGCGCTAAGCCCCTGACCATGGGGAAGAAGGTGATCGTGCGGTACTCGCACCGAGTCCATGAAGATAGACCCTGTAACGGACGCACGAAGGGCGACCTTATTCTTGATGGGTGGCGCCTCAAGCCCCTTCATACCCTGCACCACACTCTCAGTAATGAGAAAAAACTTCTAATAAGACATGCCTTCTCGAGGATGAAGCCACGAACTTTGCCATCCCATTTGCAGCGTGCCCACACCACAAAAATATCACTGCAAAGTCATTGAACCGTACGAAATTGCACCAGCCAAGGGGTCTCGTACGCTACTGGCGCATTTGTGATCCAAGTCTTGCTTCCTCTGAGAATGAATTGCCCCTCGGCTTCCTCCGCGGTGGTCTCCATTCCCGCGGGATCGGATCCATGATTCGGTTCAGTAAGCCCCTTGAGATGGATACTGAATAAGTCAAAAAACATTTACCAAGGGTTGAAACATACAAAGCAGCCGACGAGCTCACCCCGCGCTACGAAACGTTCGTTTCAGCTCCATCTGGGGTGACGTTCACAGTAATGTATGAAAACCGTACCTAAACGCGGAAGATATTGATCCTTCTGTGCCTCGGAACCGAACTCGTTGATAGGATGCATTACAAGGGAGGATTGTACGGACGCTGTGGAACGATACCCCGAATCGACTCTAGATCATGGCTCGACATGACTGAACGCATGGACGAAACTGCTGCAACGAACCTCTCAATCTCGCGTGCGATCAGACCGTATGCGACATGGCTGATGCCCGCGCAACCATACCCTTTGATGGTTGGGCCAAGCAGACCCAATTTGCCCATCTCAGGTAGAATATCACGGTTGAACTCTTGAATGCGCAGCGTTGGGTATGAGATATGGCACGAATGAATATGGGATGGGATCACTCACGTTCTGTCCGCCACCCCTCCAACACACGCGGTGTCAAGCGTTCCTATATGAGACCCGACATGCTCGTATTTCCGATGAGGTCAAGAAGTCAATGTGACATGCCTGGCAGTATTCGCGTGCCGTGTCCCTAGAGCCGTAAATGAGTACGAAGACAGCAAGAGCGTTCCAGTGGATCAGACTACCAACCTGATGACAATTTCTTCGTCCATGAGCAACGAGTCCAATGAAAGCGGATCCTACGGCCCACGCAATGTGTCAGCTGCGTGGCACAAACGCCCAAAGGCAAAACTCACGTCGGGGTTATACTGCACATATTCTTGGGCCGTTCTCCTTAATCCATGCTAGTAGGTCATGGATGAGGATGTGCAATACATACCACGAACCAAAGAAGTTGCAGAAAATGAGCGTGTGATTGACGACCTCGCAGTTCTGAGGTGACGGTGCGAACCTCCCAGAAGACGTGCCGCCGTAAGTATCATTCTTCAAGTTGTAGTCGACGGTAAATGGTAGTTTAGAGGTTCGAGAGGTTCAGCTTATAAGCGACTCCGAGCGAAGAGGTCGTGCTCTCCTTCGGCACGGACCACGTTTAGTACAGGGCGCTCGACCAGCTTCTTGACATGTGTTTAAGTAGGATAGGTAGATGCTACTACGTAGCCAGTCTAAGTAAAAGTCGGAATGGGACTAGCCTTAACCTCATGTCCTCTACTCATCGGCAGAGTCCTTCGTTTTCCTGTCAGTACCTTCTGTCGCGGAATACTGTACGCGAGAGCGCTGCAAGAGACTCTCGAGACTCTGCTTCAAACTCTCTTGCGCGTTCCGAGACATCTCCATCCCCTCTGCAACATGAATCGCCTTATCCCTCATCCAAGGAAGCTCCGACAACGGCTCCCAATCGGCCCCGTCCCCCTCACTTCGCAAACTTTTCGTTCGGACCAGAGGTTCCTTCATTTCCGGGAACAGTGGATCAGCAACACCCAAAATCTGGCTCCATTTGTTCAACGCCATACGCATGTTTACGCTATCCACTGATGGTGAGCCTTGTGTTGCAGACGTAAACGGAGAAGATTCATAAAGCGGTGCGAGAGGTGCAAAACCGCCCCACTCCAAAAATCCATGGCCAATGGCGGCTTTCATCGCTCGCGATCGGAATGGCGGTTTTACAGTATTCCGGAACATAATGGGGGAGCCTGCACACAATTACTTGATGGAACTTGAGAGAAAAAGAGAGAAATCGAACCTGCTCGTTTTATGTTCAGTATGACGAATCGAGAAAGTTCACGGGACTCGTCCTGGGAACTGGAGGGATTGGGTTTGTGACGGTCTTCAGGTGCGAGAAGACCTCTTAGGTCGTCCATGCCAGGACCACCCTCAGGGAGACCCAGTGGAGGTGGCAGAACCACTTTCAAGGTCGTACCTTGTGGAGGAACACGAAGGAGCGACCTTGGCGACTCGAACGCAGCCCAACAAATTGCCTGGTACTCCGACCGAATTTCCGAGTCCTGAGTCGCGGTCAGCTCTGTCGGCTGATACTATGATAACGACTTACCCTAAGTAAACGATAGTCGCGTATACGACCAAACCGACGTTCTATCGCCCTGAGGCCACGAAGGGCATCCGCCATCGACTCGGGAACGCAGGAGAATCTGATTTGAATAGTACGTGGTTCTGATTCGGTACTGGTACGTTCGCAGTCGCCATGTCCGGCGTCGTCTATGTGAAACCTTCGCCAATAATGTCTGGCATGGAAGACGGTCGTGTCCAAGGTATACCGTCGTGCAATCCAATGACCGGTTTGCTTGAACATTCTAAGGACCACAGCCACACGATTCGTAGTTGGGTTATGTAAGCATGCCGAACCCCAAAACAAAAACAAAATTTTCTTCTTTGATGTCTTCGTCTCGTTTCGCGCCTTATCGAAATGCCCTCGCAGCAATTTCGACCAGGACGGGTTCACCGCTCCCGTCGCTAATTGTTTCGTTCGCTGTACTCCATGAGCTGACTGCCATAGTGCCTCTTGTGGGCATCTTTTATGCCGCACGAGGTCTGCATGTCGGTGAACGCGTCGTCCACCAGTTTTTGCGCGACGACAACGACGGCCAACCGGCCGGGTGGATGACTGCTCAGCTTTCCCAGTGGGTCAATGAGGGTGAAAATTGGGCCAACCGAGTTGGTTGCCGTTACGGCCTGTTTGGGTTCGAGAAAGGTACGACCGCAAGTCACGGCGATAAGCGTGACTTGTCCGAGAAGTTGGCCGGCGATGTGGCCAACGCAGTCTTGGCTTATGCCGCTACAAAGGTTTGCCCACTAATCGTTCGCAAAAAATCAGCCCAAACTGAGATATTGGTGCCAGGTACTGTTACCAGTCCGTATTGGATTATCGCTCTATCTATCCCCTACCTTTTCAAGAGGGATAGTCGAGCCCATTCGTCGCAGTATCGTGAAGCCGTTCAATGCACGAAAAAAGTGAAGGATCAAATCTCCGGTGGGTAAATGGTCTAGATGTTGAAGTGATGATTTCGTTTTGCCGCCCCAGTCGTAGCCGAAGGCTTTGACGATTGGCAGAGCAACCAGCCAAACACTTGCACCCCTGATCTTATGCTCCCCCGTTGTTCTTGACACTTGTGCTGACTGTATCCCAATTCTCATAGGACATCATCATTGAGGGCGATTACAAGCGAATGACCGGATGGTGATCGACCATTCGAACAACTGTCCAGGCGTTTGCTATTACATACTACCCTTCCACATGTAATCTATACTTTTCAATCAGAACCTTTGTGTTACTGATTGCACATTCCCTCGCATGAATGAGTCTCTTTGCCTTGGGCAGATCAAGCGTCTCTTGCATAGTACGATAGCTGGGGACCTTGCGCTTACCCCGCGTACTGTCTGATTCGGCATGGGACGAGCTTTGGTCTTGCATCCCTGTTTGTCCGCGCACCGCTGCCAATTGAGTTCGCAGAGCGTCTAGCACACCGTCTAGCGTGTTCAAGGAGTGCACACACTCTTCCATCTCCTCGACCTTCCTGAACCGACGGCAGACCTCGCTGGCACACGCTTCGATATGCGTGAACCGGACCGGTCCTAGCAGTGTCCCACCAAACCTAGATCCGTTCCGCTTGAGTGACTTGTCGACAGCGACATGGACGTACAGAAGGCACAAAAAAGGCGACGTACCACCGACGGACGACCACGACCGCATCCAAAACTCCCTCCCGCTGCATCCCTCCCAACACCCTCCTCCCCGCACCCTTCTCCCCACCGTCTTCCCATCCCTCGCTTAACTCAAATTCATCCGGCCCGCCCAACCCCGTTCGGCCCGGCTTCACCACCATACAGCGCCAAGCCGCAATCGCGTATGGCACGTCGTCCCGTGTATCTGGATTCAAGGCCGAGTGCTGCGTGGCATGGCCACCCTCCCCACGCGTGGTACGTGGTGCTGGTTGGCGTTGAAGACTCGGATTGCGAGGGTTGTTCTGCGCTGCCTTCGCCTCGCTCACTGTTGTGGCGCGGTGGATACAGGCGACAAACGTAGACCCACGGTCTCGGACTTCTTGGGATGTCACCAGCGTGGATGTGGATGGAGCTGGATCGGTTGACAAGGACATGGCCGACGACGTCTCAATTGCTCCTCGATCGTTGATTCGGTTCAACTCAACGTTCGCGGCGACGCGTTAGTTGTGAGGACTGAAATCCTGAGACCCTTCCTTGCGGACCCGACGTTTCCCCGTACACTTGAGACTCTAGGATGCTCAGGGTGAAAATCCTGTCAGGTTCGGCGTCACGGGGGGACGGTAAACTCCAAGTGGCTGTGCAGCTATACCTCCAAGTTAGGCCATGGCGACCGTTGCAGCCATCACGTCGTGTCATCGCGTCACTGCTGTGTCAAGTCGGGAGTTATTTGGACGCCTTGGCAAATCAATATCAAATGTCCAAGGCGCGATAACAGGCGTCCTAATGAACGAGCGGAAAAAATACATCAATGAACGACTAAAATGTCTGTTACGCTTGTAACTATGTTCTTCTAGTTTGGCCATCGTTTTCCCCGTAATGTAGTACTATACCCTATCAGTCCATATTTTGAACAGCAACTAGACGAAAAACGAGGGGAGATCCAAAAGTAAACTGCCCATACACAAAGAAAACAAGTGTCAAGATGTAAACCGCTAGTATCAACGGCGATTTCAGATCGGTCGTTCAACGATGCGGGCACAAAACAAGACCCTGTTCATAGCAGGGCATTAGAGTGGCCTTGGGGAAGTAAAGGTCGGTGCGTGGATCAAGGGTCAGTTAATAGCCTCCTCGATAGACCCCACGGCCAGCAAAGTTAGAGATGGACTCTTGGGATGCGTGGTTCGCTGAGTTGTCTCTAGAAGGGTACGGTCGGTGCAAGGGCGCTTCCCTGTAACCCTCTACGGGTGAATGTTGCGCACCAGCTTGGGGAGGATACTGCACAGGGGTAGGCGTTGCGAACCGAGATGGCGGCTGAACTGCTGGCGTTCCGTATCTCGACGAAGGGCGCTGTGGCTCTGGTGAGGCATATCTAGGAAGTGGAGCTCCGAGAGGACCCTGGTTCGGCACTTCTCCGAGGTTATACCCAGGATCGTTCAAGAGCGGTAGGTAATCCACGCTCCCACCCAGTCGCGAGAGCTCAATGGCACTCACACTACCCTGGTTCGCCGGCGCGTTGGCCATGTAACGATCGAACGCGGGCGGTGCGGGGGATGCACGTCCACCAGCTATCGAACCCGCGTAATGATGCGCCTTTTGGTGGAAAACTGAGGCACTGTCGGCCCGATTGTGCCCAAAGATAGCAGTGGAGGCCATAGAACGGGCATCCCAGTCCAACTCGCCTCTGTCGCGGCGGTACAGCGCTGGGTCGTACTCGAGATCCCCTTGTTCGATACCTGCAATCCGGAGACCACCTTCGACAACCTGTGCATCCATTTTTTGTCCACCGTATTCGCGCAACTTCGCCTTGTCGCTGCCGATCTTGCCCTTGTACACTTCAGCGAGGAGGGGCATCATCTTGGCGTGAAGCATGGGTGTAAACAGTTCCGCATGAAGTGCAGGGTGACCGAAACGCTTCTCAAGACGATGTCCTGCGTCGTCCGCTCGGGAAGAGTGAACCTTGGCCTCACGCAATTCTGCCTCCGAGGGAATATAGTATATGAACTTCTGGTAGAAAGTCCTGTCGAGCCAGATCTTGAAGGCGATGATGAACAGGATCGGTGGAACGGTCGTAACCCACATGAAAGACTTGAATTCATATTGAAGACCAATAGCTGTAAATCTCGTGTTCTGGCATACGAAAGGTTGAGAAGAGGCCTGGAACTTACTGAGAATCATGAGCAATTGCATTAGTATCACTGACGCCAACAACCTGTTGACTATAATGTTCCAAAGGCGCTGGCAGAGGACAGAGTCAGTTAAAATGATCTTGGTACATGCTTTAACACGTACCCCTCCAGTCTCAATTTGTGTGGAGAAGACAAACATCAGCTGGTACTTATACACCCACGAGGAAATCCAAAAGACGATGGCGCCAGCGAGGGAAACCAGGGGTGCAAGCGGCGCGAAGACAAGCGCAACAGTAGCCATGAAGAGCTGGACAAGTCACAAATAAACTTGATGTTCACAAGTAAAGTCGACAAACGTACGACGTTCGAGCTGACGTGAGACGATCAGTACGATGGACGTAGGCACGAGGGATCGACTTACTAGTAGATGTCATACTGGAATTCCGGCGGTTGCGTCCACTCACGGATGTCTCGAGGGGTACGGCCAAACATACTGAAGAGAATCAAGTCTTTGCTGCGCCAGGTGCTCAGAATCGTGCTTACCGCGTCTTGAACGATGTCCAGACGAGGTTCAAGATCTGAGCCAGGTCAAAGATCGCAAGGAAACCACGCATACTATATAAACGGCCTTAGTATACTTGAACGCATGACTATGCCAGACATACGGGAAGAAAGTGAGCCAGTACGAGGATTGAGAGACGTAGGTTTGGTTGATGGTGGCCGGTAACGCTGATTAGGTAAGCTCGAGCATGTTCGGTCCATGTACCAGGGCAAGACGTACTTGACATGGCCGCGATGATATTGGCAAAGCTCGTATGTTCGCCGATCTCTTGTATGACCTGTTCAACGACAACTAAGATGCACGATTAAAACTGACAACGAAATGGGAATTATTCACTACCGACTCACCAAAACCGACACCAAACAAGGTGAAGATGACCAGCTGTGATATCACCAAAAAGGTAAAGTAGCGAGCAACCACAGCACGATCAAGACTGGATCAATGTTCTCAGTGCCGACTTCCTAAGCAGTAATGTTCCCCTACCGACTATTTGTCTGAGCGCCTTGGAATCGCGTAATCCATCGCATGATAATGGGCAAGAAAAATCCAAATAGAGAAGAGATCGCAGGTGGCAGGACACCAGAAACGAATGCAAATGTACCCGGGGATGCCTTGGACCATTGTGACAAGAAACCAACAAATGCAGTTAGCTGTCAAGAGCGTCACAGATTGTCAACATGCTATGTAAGGGTAGCGCACCGTTGTCAGGTTGGCAAGAATAGAGATGAAGAACAATGGGATCGTATTGAAGAAACAGACCAAGACCAGTAATAAGAAACCGATGGACTTGTCTCGAACTGATTCCGCAGCCGATTTGTTCAGATTTTTCCAGATCTGCAGATTGGAACGTGAGCAAGGTTGAGACGAGCGCGTACTATGAGGACGTACGATGTCTTTGGGATTAGGTGCGAGAGTAATATCCGTGCCCTTAGGATGTTTATTTCGAAGGATATGCGCCACGATATGGGCGTAAGCGACCGCAGCCATGGATGCGAACCCGTAAGTTTCCGCTTTTCGCGTGTCGATCTCCTGCCGATAATCCTCGATCGCCTTTTCCGTGCGCTGAAGTTTCGCGCTGTAAAACGTGAGATCTACTATCCACCACCCCAGACCTAACCATGCACCTATAAAAGTCGATAGCATCTTTCTTCACGCCTCCCATCCCGAGGAAACCACCAATTCGAATGGTTGGACGTTCCTTGGCAATCCGTCCGCCTTTGAGGTATGTGACGAGAACCTGCTCTAACTCGCGCACCGCCGTATTGTGGTATTCGATAAGCTCGGGAAGTCGGCCGACTTTACGACCGATATGCACCGACGTCGTAGGGTATGGAACTTGGACGGTTTCAAATATCGCGCGGATCCCTTCGTCCGATTGGTATCTTCGAGGGACATCGGTGACAATGAGTGTCCGTGCATAAAATGACTGGTGGTACTCTGGGGAGCGGAACCACTCCTGACGTAATCGCAACATGTGCGTCCAATTCCGCCATATGAAGTACATGACAAGGCCGGATATGAGGTATGAGACTGCGACGTGGGCAAAAAGCCAGGAACCTTGGACATCACGAATGGTGAGAATGGAGAGGATATCGCGCTTTGAGGCCTCCACGTTCTTTAGGTTATAGACGACATCGATGGGTATGAGCACAGCGCATCCAAGCAAGGCGATGCTACTGAACATCATCCGTGTCATGCGTGTGAAACGTAAAAATGTGACGGCATCTAGACCGATCTTGTCCAGGAGCTCTGGTTCTCTCGTACGGTAGAGTGGTGGTAGCCATCCAAAAAGAGAGTCGGATATGCGAGGTGGCGACTTGTCCCCAACGTGGTATTTGACTTTGGGTTGGTAGATTACCTATGGGTATCAGGGTTCAAGACAGGGAGCGTAACGCGGTGAAGTAGCAACAGTATATCTACCTTGTTCTTGGGTCGTAGTGCGTTAAATGCCACCACTGTGGCTACCTAATGGACGGCAGGGACGTGAAATGAGTCAGTTCCAGAGGAAGTCATTGACAACCTACCGAGACGATGGACATGAGGGCTACTTGTGAGCCGACTGCAGCGGGCGCCAGCGCTCTTGATGCATTTTCGTCGATGATAGTGCCAATGTCGGCCATAGTGTAAAGAAATTAGACGAGTCGACGGGACGGCGACTGTGAAAAGGAGGGTAAGTGGGTCGGTACAGTTACAGTACTGAGACGAGTAGGATGGGGAACAGAAGCCGATTCAGTACGTACAAGGCGGTGCAGTGTCGGTGTTGTTCCCGTGGAAAATGGTCGCTTATTGTTCCCCTCGGTCGCTGTCCAGCAGCAGAAACAAAGAGATATAGAACCAATCAGTTATCGGTGTCGCTGAACTCCACGACCGTAGCTGTCGTCCAGCAACGCCGAACAAAGGTCGCGTCTCGAGGCACCCATGTGGCTCATGTCCACAAATATAGTAAGATTATCTTGCCATCATAGCATTCACCAGTCAAAATACCATCATGAATATTTGTTCACTCCATAGTCCCAGTCGGTGTTCGGTCAGTCAAGACATACATGAAGTGATATGCGCAGGTGACGAGTTATATAGATTACCCTATGTATACACATCACCTTTGGATTGTCCCTGTGAATGCTCATGTCGGCCGAGTGGTCCGGCTGGTTGTGTGAGTAAATCAGCAACATTCGGGCGTCGCCAGGTGCCAATTACCCCATTCAGGTCGGCTGTAAATCGTGGCGAGATAAGTACTAGGATGCCACTTTTCAGCCCGCGGATCATTGAATCATTGACCCATCAACTCTGTGAACGCTATAAGACCATCTAGAGATCATCCGGTCACTCTCACGGTGTAAGTGAGCCTCTGCTGCCTTCTTTGGCAGTGATCCCGGGCCGTTCGCGTACGTTGCGCGTTGAACTCGCCGGAAGTGCCAATGATGAATTACACATTCAATGATAGGTGCGCGCCGTCGGGGAATGTGAAGAGATATCTGACCAGAGAAACCTTCCAGGAAAGCGGTCCTACACAACCCGAGCGAGCGAATTTTTCACCGAGAACATCCGATTTCCTAATAGTTGTGTTACTGTTACCTCCCAGTGAGAGTATGCACTATCTTAGGCTTGGTCACTTTGGCCTATGCTCGACAGTGGCGGCCAGCGACTGAAACGAGATGCGCATGCATGTGCCTTTGTGAGCTCTTCGAATCTACGGGGAACATATGAAGTAAAGGTACTCATGACATTTATGTTGCGCAGCAATCAAGAATGGCCACCATACGGTACCCAGACTCAAATTAACAGGTTTGCCAGCATTGGCTAGATGCTCTTTCGAACTTCCTGTTGAAGAAGCAGGGTACGGTACGCACAGCTGCCTTGACACATGTTCTAAAAGGTGTTCTTGTCGTCAGGAGGAACGTCAAACCCATCAAACCATAAGTAGCCTTGCCGAACCTAGTGACAAAGTGTGCTGTCCATGACGACATTGATGTGATCACTCACCCGAAATGTTGTTCCCGGAGTGGCATTATGATCGATACGGTTGAGTCCCCGATAAAAACCAACCTCCGAGTCAAGTGATACAAACCTGACGTACCTCCAGCCCTCCAGAACCCACCTGTGGATTCCACACGACTTACATCCAGGAAAAAAAAAATACGCCAAACACCGTTCGGTTAACCTCCCAGGAACTGTCATGCGACCTAATGACTCTTCTAAGTCTAGCAAAAACGGTTCCGTGACGATGAAAGGCATCATAGACATAGAACGTAAAAACATATACGTGTGACATGTTGAAATACAAGCCGTGGTTGACAGGACCAGTCATTTACACAATAACGATAGCTCCAAGTTTCAAGCTTCAAGGATCACTGAGCAACGGGCAACCATCTCCTTTCGATGGCGTCCCCAAGCAACATGGCATTATGCCCTTTCGATCGTCTCCAGCAACCCCTTCCCCCATTCTAGTATAGCTACGAAATGGTACGTGGTAAAAAAGGCCCGCAGAATGTAGTAGTCGGCGGGCACATTAGATACTACATACACATGTTAAGCGTTCTCAATGTCGAGTGGGGCTAGGAAAGATCTCGTTTACACTGCTATCTGAGAAGCGAAGAGAGAAATAGAAACGATAAGAACGAACTGAAAGCGGAGACCAGACGGAGAAGAGACACTTTTTTTTTGTCCACATAAGATAGTTGGGTTCCTTCCCACCTGGACGTCGGATGTCAGGAAACGCTCGAATGGCCATACATCGGTCAAGCAGCAATGGGAACGGCAGGCTTAGTCTCATCCTTCTTCCCAGCTGCCGCCGCCTCCGCGTCCTGAACGGCTTTCTTCGTCGCCTCTAGCTCCTTTATTTGCTTTTCCAACTTCTCCTTCACATCGTCTGCAATGCCCGTGGCTTTGTTTGGGACGTTAAACGTCATACTTCGATGGACACTTCCACCCATGCTCCCCGACTCAGGGTTAGGGACATTCACCAATGGCCCGGTCGTAGACAAGCCACGGTGGAACGACGTGGGCAAAACACGGCCATCCGGATGTTGGAAAGGGCAAGTAACGCGGGTGCATGCAGCCCCGAAACGGCATTGTTGATTGAAGTGAGTGTTGGTTGGACGTAGGGGGTGTGAATATGTGCAGTTGGGGCGGGTACAGGAGGCACCGAAGCGACAGGGGGTAGTGTTAGAAGGGGTACTGGGATAGGCTGGTGTTGCCTGGGGGTGTGGATGTGTCGAAGGTGGTTTTTGGAGCTCGGCGCCTACGATATCAGAGTCAACGAAGCACCAACCAAGGAAAGAAGTTGTCACCTACCAGGTGTATTCACAGCTGGACTGACATGCGATTTGATACAATCCTTATCTTTACAATCCTTCCCTTTCTCACATACTTCCGTACTCAGCACCACGCCGCTCTCGGCCGTGGCGACGGGAGAAGGATGTGAATATCTACAATGTGGGTTCGTGCACTTGGTACCAAACTTGCACAAGGTTGGAGATTGAGGACGCTCTGGCAACGCGTAGGGTATTCGTTGCTGCTGGGTTGGGGGTGGCTGTTGGGAAGAGGCAGCGATAGGTGTTGGAGCCACTATGGGTACCAAAGACTCAACGGGTTGATTTGCATTGACCTCAGAAGGCGGTTGGGGTTGCACTTCCGTTTGTGTCGGGGTAGGCGCCTCGGAGGGTGCTGCTGTTGATGCAACTACGTGGTTGCCTCGTCCTGGTCCTCCACCACGGCCCCTTCCTCCCCGTCCACCTCCCCGTCCTCGACCGTTCATGCCCTGTGCCGGCGATTGCCCTGGACTAAACGCGCCGCCGCCCTGATACAAACCCATGTCACCCTGTTGCATTCCTGGAAAGCCGCCAGTCATCATCTGGCCCGTTGCAGGGTTAAGCATTCCCATTGAGGTGGCCATCTGAGCCATGAGCGCCATTTGGTTCATCATCATCTCCTGCAGCACCATCGTGTTCGCATTCACATTCGCCGCGGTTATATCCATCCCAACACCATTTTGGAAACCCATTAACATGGCAGGGTCAGGAGTCGCCGCGTTGGGGGGGATGCCACCATTCGTAACAGCATCGATGCGAGCCTGTATTTCGTCTCCATGTGCAAATGGGGGATGTACGCCATTTCGGCCGCCTACACGGTCTAATAGACTCCTTCCGCTTGCACCCGGAGCCCCTTCACCTCGCGAACTACCGCTCTGCATTGCACGAGGGCCGGTTGGTACGTCCATACGACGCGTTTTAGACGGGCCGTGCCCAGTAGGCGATGGCGACCGTACTGATGCTGTTCGTTTCTGGCCATGCCCAAGTGTCGAGGAGAGCGCTTGTTGATAGAGTGGGGCAGCTGGCCCAGTGCGAGGATTTGGTGGTCGTCGGTGATCGGGCGTTGAAGACGAAGGTGAGTGGACAGGGATTTCGGATGTGACTTGAGGTTTAGGTGTGGTTGCCGAGGTCACGGAAGGGGACGTAGAGGGTGATGTTAGTGGTGGCATTTCTGACTCGGGAGCACCTTTGGCAGCCTCGACAAACAGCCAATCGGTGAAACTTGGATCTGTGAAGAAAAGAACGTCAGTAATGACCGGAATAACAGGAAAGACACACGAACCAAAGTCGGCTCCAATCACTGCATTAAACAAGCACCCGTTAGTAATGTAAAGAAATCAAACGCATATAGTGCTTACAGTCCTCAAGTTCAGTCGTTATTTGAGCTAAAGGGAGAGTGAATGTCAGTACAACGGCGATACAGAGCGCCAAAGGCGAGCGCAGGATGTGTGGCATACCAGCAGTCTTGTTGTTTATGATCATGATAGTGATGTACTCTGCCATGACAGGGTCTGTGTACTCCCGTGGATAAGTGTTCGGGTGCACGGGAGTTGTTCCGGAGCACTGACCAGCATCAGGACTGAAGCCCCGCTTCATGAGTTCGTCTTGTATCGCATTCTGTGAAAAAAAGGGTAGTCAACCAAAACGGCACGAAAAAAAAATAGAAGCATGTACGCACTTGGAGAGTGTTGGCGCGTTCAGTTCCAATCGTGAGGCCAAAAGGCATGTTTAGTGGAAAGTGAACAGCGGAGGACAACGACGGTGATTGCCAAGAAGGAGCAAATCAACGTTGGTAAGTCTGCGGGAGCGGTGATGACTAATCTGCTAAGTGCTTATCAATGTAATTATTATTTATTTTCAGACCCGCTCCAACCAGACGGCCAACTTGAATGCAATTAATATTGCCAGAGCTGAGCGCTGACCCAAGTTGGTCCTACGCTGATATGGTACTGAAAGTACTAAACATGTAAGCTTTAGGTGGTCAGCGCAGAGACCGCGGTCGCGTCTACACCAAGGTTGCTGTCATCTTTTTACCGTTTTCGACCGCTGGCAGGAGATTGACTAAACATAGATCTCTATCAAACTTTGTTCATCGAGCATCTCCATTCACCGGCACCATTCATCTTTGGAAATCGTGTTGCTCTTCTGTTGCGCCGAAAGTTTCGAAGCACACCTGTTATGTGGTCCCAGCCTGGAGATAGTTATCGCGGTTATTAACGTTCGCAGAAGGAGGCGTCAGACACGAATGTGGTGAGGCTGAGTTGTTCCTCCCAGTCGTGACGGATTCGGCGGTGCTGAAAAAGACTGGTAGACGAGTTCGTGGTGAGTTTGTTCTGGGCTAGGGATACCGATATGAAGAGCATGCCTGCCTGTCGGAAATCTAGGGTCTACTTATATCCGCGAAGGAATACTCAAGTTCTGACCTTCCTTACATCATTGACCTACATGTTGTTGAGACGAGTCTCGTATGGGAAGGTGTGACGCCTGTCTTTGCGAGTATCCGAAGCCGCTCCCAGGGAGCTCTCGCAGGCCTGCGCGTTGCCAGGAAACTGTAATGGACGTTGTCTTGAATCCGAACTAAGGTTTCCCGTGGTCTATGCATGCTATCTAGGTATGAGTCTACGATTCTAGGTCCCTGCCAGAAACATGGTCCGTGGAATGTCTCTTCAGGGACAGTTTTTGCTTCAAACCATCCACACACGGCGTTCAGCAGAAAATCTTGTGGTGTCTGTCTGTAGGCAAGAAAAACACTGAAACACTGATATAGGTGGCTTCCGTGTTCAGACTCGGCGGTCTGGCTGAGGTCTGACACAAGCAAGCGCGGACGAAAGGGAATTTCCACTGAACGGCAAGGTAAATATCGCGACCATTATTCTATGGATACACTCTAACAGCGAAGTATGAATCAAATGGGTGCGTTGGAATTTCCCCTCTCTAGAGCATATTCGATTCCGGGGCCGTAAACTAAGTACTTCCTTAGTGCCACTCGACTTCATAATGTCTGCCGCATTGACACTGGACAGCATGGAACCCAAGCTCGGAGGTCCTAAACCTCAGTCTCTCGCCTAAGTATGGATAGCCTCACAATAATCAACGCCGCTTGTCTACCTTCGTGACAAGAAGGCGTCTGGGGTGTCGGCGAGACCGAAGACACTATCCACCGGGCTCATCTCGAATTACCCAGAGGTTGTGCTACTAACAGTGCCCGAGTACGTATCCACCATATCCTCATACGAATTCACGTACTTACGAAACTGGATCTCAGAGATGCTGACGATTTCTCCTAAGGCCACCGAATTACAAAGGTACACAATTATCCTGGCTTTGGGCCCCGCCTCGGTAGTCGCGACCCACTACATGTCCTTCCCCTGCGAGGTAAAAGCAAGGCCATCGCCGAAGTAACTTTCCCCCCAGCAGCATAGAAGTTACCACACCCCCTCATGGCCAAGACAAATCAATCTCGCCCTTCTTTGAGGTCACAGGCTCGCCTCCTTTCCCTGTCCCGCCTAGACGAACCAGAAGCTGGTCAATCCAATACATTCAGCGATCGTGCGACTTTAGTTCACCATGCACTCGCCAACTCTTGGACACTAGTGGATCTCAACATGTTCCTTTCCCCTTGTTACCATCTCCCGATCCATCTCATGTTGCCCTCTACGATGGTGACGATAACGATGCCGGCCTGGCATCCCAAAACGCAGTCGAGGAACTGCTCCACAAATACGAGACCCTCATCAAGGCACGCCGGTGCACGGAAGTGTGATTCACCAATGCGGTATACCCCGCCAACGAAGCGACGGTCACTGTCGACGACCCTCTCGGACAGGAAAGGGAAGTCTCGGTCTTGCGAAAGTACTTCGAGGTGATCATGCACCCGTGGTGGTACATAGGCGCATATTCTGGGACAGCCAGGATAAGATGGTCAAAGATGAGTATACCCGGCCTGATAATGGAATGGCAAGGGGGGGGGGGAATACATGACGCGGAGGAGGGCAAAGAGCCCTGAGATATATGAATTCGCACCAGTTCAATGAAAGAAAAAAAAAGTCTTGAAGACAATGGCAGTACCCCGCGCACGCCTTGGATCGAGCTCGCGGAGCCGTATCCAAGGCAATGTAACCTGTATAAACTAACCGATTATTCGGGGAGGTTGGAAAGTGACGAATGAGTTTGCAAACCGCCTCCGCGATGGGTGAGAGCGGTCATTCCAAGAGACCGAGGGAGGAAAATAGCATCGGATGTAGAGAGTCGAAGATGAAGTCAAGGAAAGAGTTCACTCGTGATTTTTTGATCCCGGTTTCCGTTTCTATCGGCAGTACCTCGTATACTAGTGCCTGTCTTACCATCGTATATTCAAACACGTGTCGGATGGGTACCTCCATATATGTGGGCAGAACTGCTACAGAAATTACTCCGGGACGGAGCATCAAGTTAGGTGTTTATCTCCATCAAGATATCTGCGTCGCAAAAACCGAAAGGAGGAACTGCACCGGTTACATCTATGCATGGATTTGTCGCACATGATACGTATCTCTTCCTCATGCCCAGAAGATTGTTCACACTCGACTACATAGTATACCACTACAATCCGCAGGTGGACCGCATCCTGTCGACCCTTCCTATAAAGGGCCATCGGAAGTCCTTCCAAGATCCGGGCGCTCTAGAAGACACGTTAATTTAGGAGGAAAACGGAGACAAGTGTGCCTCGATTAAGGACAGGTAACGGAACGGAGGATCAGAAGCACCGACCTAAGTATGTAGTTTACTGCGTCTGTGATTACTCAGCCCCGCGTGGACGTAATTCGACGGGCGGCAACACCGCCATCATTGCTAAATGGTCAGTGCACGTCACTGGTGAGCCCGAAGATGGCCGCCATCATCGGAAATTCCAGGGTCTGATTTGAAAAGCTCTCCAGGCATCGGCCAAATGCTAATGTAGTAAGCATGTATGTTGCGCAGGTTGACAATTTTTCTTTTTTCACCAACCCGGCAGTGACGACTGTCGAGCCCGAACTTCGCCGTGTGTAACTTTTTGCGGCGCAAGCTATATCAGTCGCACCGCGGCCACTCCACGAAAACACACTAGAAGCCTCGGCCGTATTCTAGCCGATTGTTCTCGCAGTTTCAGGACCTCAGGTCGGCGTGACTCAGCCATAGCTCCTCGGCACAAGCGGAGAAGCTAGTCACAAGATCTGCTAGGAGGTTGGTCAGCAACCTCACTACGACATGCGCTGATATCAACCGACGATCATGTAGGTCAAGGACGAGGGAATAAACCAGCCTGCGTGCGAACCATTGCAAGACCGTTCTGACATATAGTGAACTGGGAACCGAGTTGATATCACCTGCCAGTTCAATGTCATCATACAACGGAGGCAGTGAGTGGTTATATGCGCACGTTTTCGTTGCTCTTCTTCAATAAACGTTGCATGACGATGATATGGTAGTTAATAGACGTTCGACGTAACACGCTCTCAGGCTGACGATGGCACGGCTGCTGGGACGGACATTAATGCGAATGTTTCACCACAAGAAACTACGACATACGAATCAAATAGAACAGAACGGCACTCGTAATGTGCAGCTGTTCGAGACCAAGTGAAGGGCGAACGAACACAGACCACACCTCCGAAACACGTGCCTCTCCCTGTCGCCGATACTACTATGTTTAACCACTATCTCTTGCATGAATTTCCCCTATGCTGAGCGTCCAAGAGTGATATTGCATGCATCGCACAGAACAACTTTTCTGCGAATCAGATACCAAATCAAAGTTTAGCAATACGTTCGGCCGACAAAGGGAACTAAAACTCACTGAACGAACTCTTTAAGGCTTGCACTTGATTGATGAATACACCACAGGCTACGGCGCAAGGCTGCCGGAGATAGATCTTTCTAGATTGTCCCTGAATTTGGAGACCAAAGTAAACAAGTCCACATTAATCTCATCTCTGGGTGCGTTTTCGAAACTCCAAAGGGGGACCGTAGAAGTGGGGGGCAGGTCTGGGCATGCTGCGGCGTTGGATATGATCAGGCTAGACATCTAGAATGTATGTCGATCTGGCGTTTCGATCTGGCGTTTCTGTCCCGAAAATAAGTCAGCATAACAGTCTCACAATCAGAAGTCTACCAAACCCTGGGCGCAACAGTGACCACGCGTGGCCCTTAATGATCCCTCGATCATTCAGCGCTCTCTTTCGATGGAAATGTTCCGTCCGGGGAAGCAAATGTTGTTCAAATCATGGAGATGACCCGGTGTGCTTCTCGTACGTGCGTTAGCTCCAACGACCTCCTTCCCCATACGAGATGCTGCGTTCATTGTCATCGAAGGTTCAATCTGGGATGGTGCAGGAAGCATGCTTACCGAACCCAAGCAAGACCCTCAATCCTCGCGCACGACGCTATTAGTATGCATGGAGCACAGCCGACGAAGATGAGACGAGAGTGAAGGTTCTGACAGAAGATACGGTGACGACTTTACTCAAGGAGAAGTCGGACACTGAACCACATTCAGATACCTCGGTGCGGTCCAGATTCTGCCTCGACCGCAACCACGTCACAGCAGCACTGATCGCGGTACCTCAGAAGACAGCATAGACAGCGAGTCACCAGAGTTGCTTAGCTTAGTCGGTAGGGTCGAAGCAGCCTCTGCTTCTATGCCACATTGAGCCTAGGAAGCCTGTATAGAAAATGCTGTTCCGGTACTGGTAGCTTGCAGTGGTAAGTGGTGTTGCCATGGCAGTAAAGCAGCTGCCCGTTCCAGTACGCCCCAGGATCAAATTACTGCAGGAACTAGGGAGAGGAACACGATCAACATGTACAGCCTGAACTGCATACCCAGCAAGAAATTGCGCAGGGTGGCGTGAAGAGCGTGGATCATCGGAGATAGTAGGCTATTCCTAGGTGCCTCGGTTGAAAAAACTCCACTCGCTGCTGGCCATTCGCGGAAAGACGACGTGTTACCACCTGGAGAGTACCGTGACACACGCCGGCTTGGATACCGAGATGTGACCATGCACTGCCAAACTGGTACGAGTTCGATGGAGGTCTGGAAAAAGCGACATATGGACGGCAGCCGGGCACAACCCTTCAGGTTCTGTCACGAAAAAAAACAATTCGTGTTGTGGATTGGAGAACGAGACAAATGAACGGAGTTGACCTACGCGGGAGGAGAAATGCGGAGGAGAGACCCGGCGAGTACATATGATATTGTCAGGCGAACGACCAAGAACACGAACGTACTATAAGTCCCAGCGTGTGTCCTCCACTTGAACCAGTTAATACATCACCACTGAGTTACCACTATGCGCTGGCAGGTAGCCATCGAATGGTTGTTGCCAACCAACTTACTATTAAGCTGTGAGGCGAAGCACCTTCGTCCCGTGATTCAATCGCGCAGCGAGCACGCGCCTTCCATTCTGTCCACAGTCTGATGACTTGAGGACATTCCATACCCCTGTTGCATGAGGATCACATCCGCAATCGGGGTGTCATCAGATCAACCTATCCGAAACCAGGTCCGCGACAACAGAAACGACTTGGACTCCCAAACTTGCTCGTACAATGCCCAATGGACGGATCATGCCAACAAGTCGAATGATCCCATTCGAGCTCGTCGATAACGCTATCGTCGACGAAGTTCCATTCCCCCATTTGCCGTCACCGTGTCGTGATGTTTATGGTTCTCAAGGTTCCATCTCCATCTATATCGCCATATTACATGCCTAACTTACATACCGCTTTGGACCCTATGCGGACGACTTCCGCGCGGCCTTTGAGTTCTTATCCGATTTTGGTTGAGTCGACCATTAACATTTGATAGCAAACCGTTTCCGTCTTTCTTGCCCTCCGTCAAACAAACCAAGTGCTCCGAAGCCCAGAACATTTCTTACCAGACCAATCGCCACACGAACGGTCATGCCAACCACACACGGCACCTACACAAGCCATCTCTTTCACCGGAACCGCTCCTTACCCTAGAACGTGCCCTGAATATTACAAGATTGTCGTGATCCCACATGTCTGTCACGGATGCAAAAGAAACGCCCGAAATAAATTTTTGTCTGAGAGTAAGCACACAATCTTCGGTGGGTCTTGACCGTATCTGCCAGCCTGCCACACCATGTGTCCGCGTGACCTCGCCAGAAGCGGAAAGGTGTGTGCATCCTTCGCGTTCCCTCCATCAAACTTTGTTCAAAATTATCTCGCCTCGAGGCGTGCCACACTTTTTTTGTTTCTTACGCCGCACGAGCGCCACATGCAAGGCCTGGGGTACGACAAGGCCTGGAAAGCCCAAGTTGTATTCGCGAGAGACCGGATAGCCACCCGTAGGACTGTTCGCTGGCGTTGAATGCCAGGCATGAGGGTCTAGATTGTACAAGAACAGATGGTCATGTCTACCCCACGTTTTTCTTATTCGCGTTGCCTTGGTCTGTCGTGGCACGATCCAGTTCTGGGAAGGGCCAGCAAAATAAGCGAAACGAACCAGCGCGTTTTGACTTGAGTGGTCGCGGCAAGGACAAGCGGTGCTTGGACGGCGCGGATGCTGGATCGAGAATGCGAACAGTGATAAGATAACATTAGGCGATCAAAGTGTACACCCATTTGCCTCCGCGGACTTGGCCCACTCGGGCCGGGGTGGAAGCGCCCATTCGCTCGTAAGTAAGACTCGGACGTCTTCGACTTTTCGCTCTCACGACGTGATAGACTCGGACAACAGCTATCAGACGTGTCCTATAGGACAATCAAGGGGGTGAATTTCAAAACACCGAAGAAAACGTTGCCACTCTTCATCTCCTTATCATCCATACGATCCTGATAGCATGATACGAAGCCTTGCCAACCCGAAGAATAGTTCTGCACGAGCAGCCAAGTGGCCGTAATCATGGCCGTCATCCATCATACCACTTCGAAAGAGGTAACACGTCCCCGACCATGATCCGTGTCCTCGGAAATGTGATGCGATGAAAATGGGACTGTTTCACAATTAGACTATGCTTATTGCGACCAACTACGACGAGACTAGAAGATATCTAACGACCACCGAGATACGTCATTATGAACTGAAGAAAATCCTGCCCTGTTTCGCAATCACGCGTCTCATCAGAGGCAGACTCCGGGACCAGGACCTACTGCGGAGGTAGGCTGAATAGAGTTTGCTGGGATGTGCGTTTTGCTGGCACAGATAAGCTTCCTAATGCCAGAAGATGAACACACAGCGATAGGAGGACCACATTGAGGTGTCGGCAGCCAAACGGTCACCATTCCATCCGCCGTCCTGCCGTGTAACGTGTTCGGCGTTCCAAAGTTCGACATGAATGGCGCATACTCAGGAACGGCATGTCTCAACTTACATTGATGGTGGCAAACCGCCGCCAAGAAAAACGAAAAGACCCATCCTCGTCGTTTGGTTGAAACGGGAGCCTACCGATCCCAAGGTCAGACAAGGAGTCGGGACACCCGCGCTGTATTGACAGCTCCTTCAAACACGGAAAGAACTTGGCCGGAGCCTGGTAGTTTATGCTTCGTCCATCACGTTGATCGGAAGTAAACAATTGCGAGGGCGCGCCCATGTTAATGTATGACCATGCTGTGCGATTCATCATCAAAGTGGTGTCCATATCAGTCTTGCAATGCGCTCAAGTCATAAATGCTTACCAGTCAGATCACCGACGAACCACCATCGAAGCGATCCAAGATGAACAAGTAACGAGTTGCGAGCACACGGAGACAGGGAATGAAGTGAAAAAATGCGGCCTTATTAGACGCCGCGAGGTGACCGTAGGATCCGAAAATCCTGTGTAGGTCGTCGTTATCGGCGGAGGGAAGCGCAGCTAGCTTCCCGTTCATTAAACCAGGATAAAAAGAAAAATACAACACGCGTTTTCTCGTCGCCTAGCGTAACGCGCGATTCTCGTCAGGGAGAAGGTGATATATTGGTTTGGTTTATTAGGGATACGCGGCGACGTGCTTGCTTACGCTGAAGGGTGAGACAAGCCATAGTAAGTACCGTCACGGTGACAGTGGACCAAGTGAGAACCCATGTCAGCGCGCCACGCTCAGGCACCAGGTGATGCTGGTGATCAATTGAGACGGTCCGAGAAGTCTTGGCCGAACTGGGGCGGCGAACCTAAGGCTGCGAGTGCGGCGGCGGCGCACCCCTTATAAAAGCCACCATCAAAAATTTTATCGCGGTCTCCCGATAGCTGAGGCCTGAGCTTGAGAGTGCACGAGCGTGATTGTACTAGTAATAGACATGTTCCAACCACATAAAAGCTACAGCATACTACATACGAGAGCTTCAAAGAATGGACGTTTTTGCGGGTCAGTGGTTAAGACCCTTCCCAGGGTAGCGCTCAGCTGAGAAGTAATACTCAGCAACGTGTGCTGCCGAAAGATCCCGAAAAGGCCGTGTGGGGACGGGCGCTGTACACCTGTTCCAGTGCGACCAGCTCACTCGTCCTGGACTCCTAAGGTTACCCAATGGTTGGTGTGCTTCAGCGCCATGTGTCATTCAGTGGGTCTGACGTGAGCTCTTTCAAACGTACATACGTGGGCATGACCCTTACATGGTTGATTGGCTGTAAGTTGCCACGTCAAGTGCCATACTCGTCGCGTTACGAACGTGGTTCAGATTTCCAAGCGCCCTGGACACTCTATTGCGATCTAGCCCCGATAGGGTCAGCGTGATCACCCAGCAAATTGACGTATACAATCACTGACAGTATCGATGTCCATCGCATTCGCGATGTTTTGAAACTTATCACCAGGCCAGGTCCGCTACCATGATTGAGGATGGCCCGAAGTCCAACCATCGTCTATCGGACTCTCTGTTTACTGTGGCTAATTCCCACGTCCCTGTTCGATATATGCCACCGTTGCCACTCGGTTGAGCCTAGGCTAACACCGAGAGGGTCTCTGAGTGTCGTGAAATTGTCCAACATCCCTTCAAGTTGGCGTGACCAAGCCAATTCGGTTCGGCCTGTCATTCATTCAACGGACGTCTTGTACCGCATGCTAGAAAATTGGAATCATATCGTCATGATTGGAAGAATCGACACCCTATAGAAAGAACTCAGGGAGACGCACCCACGACTTGGACCGATAAGCTGTCCGTCCAATTCTCCGAGGAACACACGGTATCCAGGGCTGTGCGGAGAGGTTCGAGCGGACGTCATCCTCACCTTTTCATCTCGACACGTATATCTTGCGAGACCGGCTTAACTCTATATCAAGACACTGCCCAGTCAATGTACAGCTGATATGAACACAAACGAAAGACACCGAATGATGGCGTCATATGCACGGACAACGACTGATGGATATCGAAGATAAAGAGTTGATCGGTCTCCTGGGGGTGTCAGAATCGGAGTGGGACGGTGGGACGATGCAGTAACTGACATCATTGTCGACCAATCGCACGATCAAAAAAAGCATCGGACGAGATCGTCGGTTTTGGGAGGGGACAACGAACAATCAGAGATAGGGGGAAAAGGAAGACGTTATCCGGGATATTGAGATGTTGCGCGTTCGTTGCACTGTGCCTTGGATCAAGAAAAGACAACAGCAAGCCAAATATGTAAGGTTTCTTTGTATGTTTTCCGTACGTCCAAAGGCTTGGAATTCCCACCGAAGCACTCGTTTACGACGCTGGTATGGGTCTCTACAAATTAGTCGTCACTTCAACCGAGCGGACAGGTTCCCATGTGCGGGAACCAGACTCCATCGGCGTCCCACTATTGACTTATCAGGCATTTCAAACCAAAATCGAGCGGAGCAGATTGACCTACCTTAACCTGTTTGACACTGCTACTTTCGCCCTTGAATTAACAATCAAAGGGTTGGATCTGGTGATTCGGAAAGAAAGGGCAGCCCACGAGCCAGGGCTAGATGTTGGTGAAGGATTACAGGCCTGCCTTCAACACAGTCTTAGTCGTTTGGGACGATACGACCTACAGTTTATAAGAACAGATGGGATCCTGACAGCTCGACACTAAGCATTTTGGGTTCCCGATCACGCTGACGAGACGCTTGAAAAGCGGTGTAAGTGACCATCGTGGGGATCTCGTGTCAATTGATTATCAACTACGCATGGACGCCATATAATATGCCATACTCTTGACTCCGTGTCTGAACGTAAAATCAGATTCGGGCTGAACGAAAATTCCACACCTACCTTGATATGCGAGGCAAAAGCGAGGGCTTCGACCAATTCTGTGTCATGGGCATTATCAATCTGATGATTCTCCGCGCATGTGGGGTCAAGTCACGAGGCTGAAATGGGCTCAGAATAGGTAAGCAGTGGCTTGAATGAGGACGACCCGAAACGGACCGAGTCACTCGTGCATTGGCAGACGAGAGAGCGAGTACGACTCGGATGTACACGAATTTATGTAGTTGTGCTATCACTCTTCACAAATGATTCCTAGTATGGCGCTGCAGCAACGGAAGTACGGGAACTAACGCAGTGGGGTAAGTCTTGATGCGAACGGAAATGACGTGCATGGCCGAGAGGGTAATAGTATATTCCACAAGACACATGAAGAGGTCTGAGGCGGTGAAGACGAGTATCGGCACACCCATGCTCGTCCAATATTGCGAGGCGCGCACCGTCGGAAATCCGGACATCGGCTCCCAGTAAAAAAGGATTAGAAAGCACCGGGACATAGGAGCAGTGCTAGCCGGAACTAAGGAAATTACGAATTCCAGGTCAGGGGAAAGCTTGAACGTCGATCCGGTCATGTCGCACAGCGATGGCTATTGTGGACTGGAACGTAGGGAGGGAGAATGGATAGCCTGCTCGGGATGTGCAATATGGGAGGGAATTGAGCCAGTTCAGGAGCACTGGGGACGATTCTTGGCGTGACGCGGATCGCACCCGAGCTGACATGCTTCTTGCTGACGAATTTGGCACAACTGCGACTCTTTACTGGAGGTAGTTACCGCCACGTTCGGTCAAGGGGACCTTTTGTCCTCTCACTATAGCCTGAGCATGAAAGGTGGTGGAGGGCTCAACGAATCCCTTGTCTGTGCGCACAAAGCTGTGGCTCAGCTGCTCATCGCCCACTCGATCCGACCGCAGAGAACGCGGTGATTTCGATCACCACGCCTGGTGGATAACGATATTTGTCAAAGGGATACCTTCTCCGTCCTCGAGGCAACAAGCGAAGCCAGACGAGAGTACACGCTGCAGAGAGACGTATTACTCGGCTCGTTCCCACGGTAAGTTTTCCATTTTCATTCCACGGAGGTACCCAATTATTTTGGCGGTGCCAATAATAATCAATTGATGTGCCGCGCCGGCGCGGTGGCCAGGTCCCAACTTCTGGCGTGCTGCTCGGTTGGTGGTTCGGCACGTTTGTATTATGTAATAATTTTTCGTTTCAATTTTTCAATTTTTTTTGGTAAATCTCGTGTCGTTCTCAGGGACTCCGAGATTTATATACTCATCTTTCCCCCACCAGAACTTCGAACGAACTCTAAGCCCTCCGTCCCGTCCCCTTTGCTTGATTCTGCGCTACCTTTTCCATGGCTACTGTCCACGGTCCAGTAACTGCTAGCCATCCGTCGCCATTCAGGTCCGCTCACAATGGTTCACATCCCCGTTACCCCCAACCCCCGGTGCGTGCGATGGCCTATGAGGCTCTTTCGGCCTCTTTCTCATCCTCTTTTCTCAGGCACCGTCGACCAAACCTCCCTCGACACAGCCCACCTCGAGCCGTCAGGACCCTTTCTACGGCCATGAGCAAACATCCAAGTTATGCGCCCGATTTATAACCCATCTGTTTGCGTGTCCGGAATACCCCCCCTCTTCCTCCAATTCAACTGTGAAGCTTCCACACTTCATAGCCTATGCTCTTCACAGGACCAAACTTCACTCTTCGGTCACCTTTGCTGCCCTCGTCCTTCTCCAGCGTCTGAAGGCTCGATTTCCGACTGCTCGGGGATCCTCGGGTCACCGACTATTTATATCGGCGTTCATGCTCGCTTCGAAGGTGATCTGCGACGATACGTACTCTAACAAGTCCTGGTCTATCGTCGCTCAGGGCATGTTTCAGCTCCGCGAGATCAACCAGATGGAGAGGGAGATGTGCCAGTACCTCGAGTGGGAATTAAACGTCGATCCTATCACCCTAAGGGAGTTCGAGGACATGATTCGAAAAGATTTCGTCGGCCCAGGTCCCTACCCTACTTACATTCTGCCCTCGACAAAGAAATCCACCCCGCCACCAACTGCGAACCCATTCGCGGCGTCGTCAAGTACCAGTCCGTCACCGTCGTACGGCCAGCGGTATCCATCGCCGCCGAAGCCTATTTTCCCACCTCCCCCCAACCCTTCGGCGGCGTATATGACTCCCCCCACCACCCCCGATACCCCCTCCCCATCTTACTCCCCATCACCATCCCCAGCGTCGTCGGCATCGCCCCCAACGCCCCCGGGTATCGAGGACCATACCGCCAAGATCGTTTCAGCATCGTCGTCCCCCGGTCTCGCAAAAGCCGAGGCCATTCCCATCGTTCATTCAAAAGCCAAGATGTTCGCTTTCGCATCACCAGCCGTCTGGTAATTTCCTATTGTAGCTCATGTTATTCACCTAGAATCGCTGTCTTGACGACAACTATTGTATCGTCGCCTTCTCACCATTGTCCCAGGTCGCTTGCACTATTTAAGGACATATCTATACCCTTCACCCACTCATGCCCGGTGTGGGCGACATGGAGTACCGTTTGGTGAACGGACCTAGCTTTTGCTTCATCTCTCGCATTGGGCATCTCTGCATACCATGTTGTGTCAATACTGCATACAAACCCCCGTAGGCATATGTACAAGTATAAAGAACAAGTTTTGCTGAACACAAGGAAAGCCTCTGAATCGGCCGAATGGATGAAACATCGGCTTGGTAGGTGGGGATAAGCGTTACTTCTCACAAACGTCAATGCCAACCGCCGCACCAGTTGGGGCTATCAACGGCAAAGGAGCGATGTTACGCTCCGTTTGGATTCGTCCCTGAGGTAGCGACAACACAGCCCGGCACCGATAACGTAGAAGGCTGAGTGCTACAGCTGATATGATGATCATTGTTGCTGAACAACCCTTGGACGCTTACAAACGGAGGCATTGACGTGCGGAGGGCGGTCCACGTTTGGAGGGCTCAAACCGAGTGCCATATTCAGGGAGCACTGTCAGGGCAAATGAACACCCGGATCAGAACATTCTGCTGGAAAGTTGCCCTTTAAAGCCACCCGTTTATCTCACCGCCCAAGCCTTGGAACCGCAGCATCCTTTTTCAGACTGGCGCGTGTTCAGCCGTGATGTAAATAAAAAAAAGATCCCGGTTTCTGATTCCGGCGGTGGTTGAGCCTCATCTTTATGTTGGCGGCAAGCAGTCCTCGACGGCGTTATTTCCGGCATTGGTTCCCGCGGTCGGTCCTTTTAGAGTGTTCCCCCCAAGCTTGTGGAGTCGTGGTTGCGTCGAATATTTCATTCCATAAACATGGAGGGTCCTCTCCTCCCCAATGTGACCACACATCGATATTAATCATTTCATGTAGCAGTGGCGGACAGAATGATTCAAACAAAGTTCCTCCACAGCCACAGGCCATGCGGTGCGGTTTTATTCAATCTTTTTAAAGAAAATGCCGTGCCACAGAAGGTGTTGTTGCACGAAGCCCGGAGCCACCGCAACAGCGACGTTGTTGGAAAGTTGGCAGCCTTGTTGTAGGGGAAGCATGACGATTGTTGACGCAACCCACAGGATGGCACGCAAGTTGGTTATCTGAGGTCCTAGCAGCGTCAATCCTCTATGCAGCCGCTAGACTCTACAGGAAGGTGGCTCATTGTCCGTGATCTTACTGATCGTAAAGGTTAAATCCACCCACCCCTGATGTCATACGATCAAACACAGCCCCGTGATCCCACTATCTGTAAGTAGTTTCTAGGCGGTCTCACCGCAAAAAACGAGGGAAAACACGCGACCGCCTCATGGCCCTCCATTGTGAGAATGGGACCTGCAAAATATACAATGAATGTTCCTCCATTTGTTAGCTTGGCCGCCCCCTCCACCGTGCGCATGCCGTCACTTTATACATGAGACCCGGACTAAGGTACTGAACCTTGTATCTATGGAGGGGTAAATGGATTCCACACGTTGCGGGCGACTTCCTTGGAAAAGGAGGCCTCCATTCACCAAATCGTTTACGAACGATTATCCACGTTCATCGAGCAATATTGGGCGGCCCGATACTGCTACTATTCCAGGCCACGCCACGGAATTCGTGAGTGTGAGTTCTTGCTTCCATCTCACAGCACATTTTGGCGACTCATCAACTTCTCCTCGGTTTACCCACAGTAACCCTGGATATCGCTAGGCCGTGACTGTGTGTTGAACCAGGATCTCATGGCTCTCATCCACTAACGGTCAAAGTGTATCCACGTCCCTGCTTAGATTCCCTTTGGAGTTGTACATTGAACCCTTCTTTTATTCTTCCAGACTCGAAAGTGCGAGAACCTGTCGTGCACATGTGTCATATATAGTATGGCATTGTCGGCCCGAGGTGGATAAGCACCGAATGTCAGTTATGTTGGAGTCCCACCTTGTTCGGGTTACATTCGGTTCAGTTCACATGGATACGTCTAATGCTTTGCCCTCGCGACGATCGACGGTGACAACGATGACAATCATACGGTTGGTGTGGTCTATGTGTCTAGAGACATTTAGACAGATATGATTTCGTGGCGCATGCGTCCTGAAATCGGTGCATGCGCAGTGACCTCTTCTCCACAGGCCCATTCACACACCAACACTCTTTGCGACAATTCCTGCCCACGATAGTTGGACTGATGCATCATGACACACCATCGTACGATTTTTATTTATTTTTGTCGAGTTTTGACATCGCCTGTCATTGTGTGTGAGATAGACGCGGATTGCACGGTTAACATGTTGCCGAGGGTCTCAAATCTTTACTTCTTCAGTGTTTCACTAGCCCCGGCGTTCAATCGTTCGGGACCACAGTGTGTACACAGGTCCAAGCCAGGGTTTTTCGTTTGTTTGCCGTACAGCTGGAATGACCATGGGCGCATCATAGAGAATGGAACGAGTTTGGTCACAGCAAAGGCTGCGCCCACAAGATATTGTGATCGGTCATCAATGAATATACATACTTGAAACGTTCCGATGAGAATGCAAGTTGGGATGCCGGACGGGCCGGTGGTTGCGGAGCATCCTCGAACCGCCAGAAGACCTTGCACAGGGCGCGCGCAGTGAATTCGACTTCAAAAGGCCAAGGCTATCCAGAATCACCCCTTCCTCCTATGCTTGGCACTTTTACCCCTGTTCCTTCTGCAATGCGGAATCGCGTATGTACAGCATCCAAACCAATCCATGCGCTGCGCAGCCGTCCATTTCAAGCTCTCAGCTGGATGCTGAGGAGCCATTCGACGACCAAGGGTTCTGGATCTGCAATGCCAAGGCTCTACTACTCCTGAGAATGGGTATGTAATGCTCAACCGAGAACTAGTCCAGCCTCGCTTCTCCGTTTTCCATGCTTTCGGGATGAGTTGGACCTTTGGGAGGACTATACATAGCACCGTATCACACCGCAGCACTTCATATGCACAGCACTCATCCGCAGGCGACCCAAAAACGTTCCGATTTGCCAATGGTGCTAAGGCCGCAATCGAGAGAAAGAGAGCTAAGAGTTGAGAGGAAGTGACGAAACGAGGCCCTTCTACAGAGAACACATCGCACCGCATTGTGAGCGGACGATCCCGTGACGATCCGTTTATCCGTGCCAAGAGCCTCGAGGCAATCAATCGTACCCCGTCGTCGAGCGCACTAATCGACGTCACCACCGACTCCAACTCTCCAGGCTCTCCAACTGTCCTGTCCCCATTCGTCGTCCCTATCGTCACCACCTACTACCATTATGATCATCGTCGTCATCCATCGTCATCGTCCGACATCAGGATCACCTGGATCATGAATGGCGTTCGGATCACTTGTCACGCCAACTACCTCACCACAGGCCCAAGGCCCGTCAAGTCGGCTCATTTTCAATTTGCCACCCACGTATATGCTTGGCCGTCTGTCTGAGCACGCCATACTTGCGTATTCCATGTTCCTATCGTATCGCAGTTGATCTGGTTGAAGGAGGCATGATGCGCGATTTACGCTTATGCCTGTGGACCCGATTTGGCACGATGGAGCGAGATGGGTTGGAGGAGCGCCTTCCAAGTCAGTGCATCTCTGAGTTGGTACTTGGGCGTACCAGCCTCCGATGTGGGTGATATGATGATCATCTACTGTAAAGAATCACACGTTTCATACGTTGTTTTGGCCGCCACCGATGTAGATAGATAGTACCATCCGCATTATATATCTGGAGCTTGGCAGCGATGACTTGTTCGTGGTGATTGCCGGAGAACGTTTGGAGGGCTTCGTCATGATCTCCCGGTTGGATGCGGCATGATACGTGTTACGCCCCCACTTGACCGGTGACCAATCGGACACCAATGGCAGACACCTTGGAGGACATCATGCACGACGCATATCGGATCTTTCGGACGATGGCAATGACCGATGACTAACGTCACTGCGAGCACGGAAAGTTGAAACATGCACAATGATTCAGGTAATTTCTACCACAACCCAATAGCGCAGGCCAAGTCGTAATGATAATGGACAGTACAATTGGTCTCGCAGTCAGAAAGGTGACCACGCACGGTCAGACGGTCATGACGCCTGAGCCGAACGATCTCCGGGTCCCTCCTGTCCCTCCTCCTCGAAGCTCCTGTAAAATACCCACGCATCGACGTATTCTTCTCCAGGGCCGTCCATCCGTCTGAGTTTCCCTGCCTTTGGTATCAACCCTGCCTTCACAAACCCCAATTTCTCCCAAAGTCTGTGCGCCGTGTAGAGAGCACAATGGGGAGGAAGCGTCGACGAGGGAAGTGCCCACCGCCAAACCCGCGTTATCGAGCACAGCCTTGCATTGACAACAGAAAGACGCACCTCACGCTCGCAACGTTATTCACGTACACCAAATTGAATACGCTCGCCTTGTACCCCAACCGCGGTGCGTAATGCAAATACGACCGCGCAAGGATACGCCCATACCCACCCGCTCGATGGGGTGGCGGGACGACGAAACCCGCGTTGCAAATCTAGCAAATAGGAGTGTGATACAATGCGAAACGGCCAGGGAAACAAAAGAAAACGGGTTCGATCAGATGTGCGATTATGAAAGACAAGATATGGGATGGAATGGAGGTTCATTTCCGCGCCGAGGACGCGGTGGGCAAGGGTTTCAAGGGTCGGTTCGGGCTGGCAGTCATTTACGCAAGTGACAAAGCGCGGCGGCGCCCGACGATCCCCTCGTATATCCCCTCGTCATTGGTGATGTGGCGTGGCCCTATAGGTGAGACGAACTTACATGCGAAGACCGTCCTGGATAATTGGGTTTCACCTAAAGAAGAGGCGCAAAGCCAACATCAGTGACAATGTCCATCAAAGGTAAAGAACAAGAAGTGCAAGCGGAGCAAGATGACTCAGAAAACTTAGCAATGCACAATTCTGCGAACCCTGATCCTGATTGGCATCGCCAACCGTGACGAGTGGATACGGCAAGGCAAAGGGCGCAAAGCAAAACACGAAAGCGATCAAAAACGATCACATATACGTACATAGTAAAATCCGACCACGCAAGCATCCCATGATCGACCCGCTCGCGCCGTGTCGAGATCCAGATCGACCTCGACCCCGCCGACCATATCCTTAGCATCAGCCTCGGCCGCCCTCTTCACGGGTACCGCGGGCAACGCGCCATCGTCGTGGGGTCGTGTTGACGGTTCGACATCATTCAGGACAAGTGGGTTGGGCGTGATCCCCGCGCGATCCCCAGGGATGGCGATCACGACATCTGCAGCAAAAAAATAGGCCCTGAACGCGGCAGGATCCTGCATGTCTTCCTGGGGATAGGTCAGCCCCTTGTCGACCTCGGCTGCAAAGACGGCGTGTAGGTAGTCAAACAGGCCAGGGTATCTATTCCCGTCCCCAATCGCGGACGAATCGATATGGAACAGGGTGACGACAGCGTGCGGATCGCGTGGATGCGGCCATGTCGTGGAGGGAAGATAGGAGGATCTTGCGGGACGGGATAGGGCGCCGTAGGCGGACATGTCAATTATTTAGTCAGTTATCTCCCTCGGTTGGAGCGTAACAGGTATAAATCCAGTAATCAATCGTTCGAGGTTTGACGGGGGCGGAAACAGTGCGACGCTGAATTGAGAACACGTTATCTGATCAGACACTGGGTTCTGAAGGAGATCATGAAGCATGAGGCAGTTTATTTTGGAGTAGTGCTTAGCTGATCATATCTGGTACGAGAGAAGCCTGCGGTAAGGCGGATAGATGAAGGCGAAATCTCATCGAGGCATAGATGGCCCATCACGCGTTCGGGGTGAGATAACGAACCGCACAGGTTCAATGAAACCTTCCTCCTATTTGGTGCGGTCGTAATGCGGACCACTCTCACAAGTTAGAACTGACTCGTGCTTTGGAGTTTCCGTTCCAGGTCCAGTTCGACCACCAAACCGTGGCCATGCCACGGCGGTAGCTCCCCCTTTTCTTCATGATCATCCACGGTCCCTCTCCTAACCCCGTCGCCAAAAAAGACATAGCCAGGTATATAGCGGTCCACGAACCTGTCCGAGTGTGTATTAGGGAGCAGTCGAATCAAACCTATGGGACACACGTACGTCTTCACTTGTGTGTCCGTCATGCCTCGCCCTCCATTCTTGGCCTTCATATCATGTTCTTGCTGTAGCCGCCATTGATAGATGATCGCATACGGCGACGTCGACGGTCCATTGATCTAGTAATGCAGGCCATCAAGGTCATGCAATGCGGAATGCGCGAGTCACACACCTGGATGAAGGCATCGAACGCCTGCCACCATTCGAGATACAATGCCAGCAGATCGTTGACCTCAAGCACATCCTCGAGCGAGACAAACGTCTGCATGTCAAAGTCGACTAATTCCGGGATCGGTCGCCGCCATCGTTCCTCCACCACTTCCCTGCGTACAGGGTGGAATCCAACACACCAACCCTCCAGCACGACGACATCTACAGGCCCATGGACTACCTGAGTCTCCGAAGCACGATCGCCTTCACCACCAAACAGGCTCTTATCAAACACTGGCAAGGTCACTTCACCTGATCCAGCTTCGAAATCATTGATCGTTTTGAGTGCCCTCAAAATTTCACACCCGAGCTCGATATCATGTGTGCCCGGCTGCCCACGCCCATGCAGCAGTCTGTTTCGTGGACGCGACTCGGCAAGTGCCACTAGTCCTGCGTGAGGTAAATAGAGGTCGTCGATCGAGAGTACAGCGACCGACAGCGAATAAGGTGGGTCTGCAAGCAGCGAACGAAGATGAGACGTGAGAAAGGTCTTGCCGCTCCCCTGCGGACCTTGGACACCTACAAAGAGCGGTGGACAGCGGGGACAAGCAGATGACCGTGTACGATGGGCTTTCAAACAGTCCGAAACGTGGCTCGCCATCGCACGCACTGCAGGCGAGGTCGCCATTACTGACGAGGGTTGTTCGAGAACGGGGAGCAACTCGCTTGCAATTAATGGTGCTGAGCAAAAGTAGAAATCACGTGATAGATCAGCTTGTCACGAGATCACCGAATCTCAACCACTAATATCTATCAGAGGCACATTATAATTGCTGTAAATCCACACCAGTACCACACAATCACATCTACCACCATCACAACTAGAGCATCACGTTCGTAGATGGACGGCGAGAAACAGGAAATGTCTTTTCAGAGGACATGGTGGAGAGGAAGCAGTGCCTACTTGCTCCCGCCATATCGCGCCTTGCGGCCGATATCGAAGGGTATGTATTTGTACTTGATCATGTGTCTGACGCGGTTGAATGTGAGCGGAAAATATGCCTGTGAGAGAATAAACGTACTGTATTTGGCGCCGCATCGTCAGAGCGAACAAAACACAGAAGTACACAACCAGGATGGGCCAGTAAACGGGAACATCGAACATGTCGGATGTAGTGAGAAAAAGCGCAATGATAATTGCACGGGTCCCGGAAAGCCTAAAAGGGACAATCTTACTTCCTCGTAGATACTAGGAAACAAGTGGATGCCGTACCAAAATTGCCATTCAGGCAGCCGCCTCACGAAAGGCCTGAATTCGTCATCTCGTTGGGAAGGAAGCGTGGGACCGCTATCGGGAGCGCCCTCCTCGATCTCGTCCGCAAGGAGATCGTCCTGGAGCGAAGGGTCAAACTTGGGTTGTAGAAACGCTAGTAACAGGTTAAGGAGGTAGATAGCAAGGCCGTCTGCAAAATGGTTATTAAACCGAAACGACAAGGGGCAAGACCACGCACAGCATACTGTGTCCAACAAACGAACAGTTGACACGTCAGTTGCAGTCTCGCACAGGAACATGTTACGAACCGATATACCACTGAGTAACGAGTCAATATCAAGAGCACACCGAAGAACCAGATGGACACGTACTCCTTGGGACAAGACGATCCGAAGCATGAAGAGAACGAGTAGACCGAACGTCGCCAGCCACCGCTGGAGAACATGAGGTGTCCAGCGGTCAAGGTTCTTTTGATATTGGCGTTGTGCATTGGAGATAAACCCCTGAACCGTCTGCAGCGGTGTAGACGCCGGTTCGTCGGAGGACATCATCCTGAGTCGTAAGAGGTGAGTTGCGTCCAACACGATATCTTTTTTCTCGAGTCTCTGGTATAGCGGAACTAAACCGACACCTCTTGTTCAAGCGGAGACAGTCGGAGTATAAAATATAATGGTTCCGTACATTGATTTCTAGAATATTGATGACCCAACGTCGCGTTGGACACGATTTGAGACAATATCATAGCTGGTAGTAATCTCAAGCATATCTGCTCTGGAGAAGGACCGAAGAAACTTGCAACTCGGTACCGACTCGGTAAGCCTATGGTCTCGCCTGTCTGCCAGATGACTTTTACCTCGTATCCGCGATTGTATTTTCACGTTATGCCAACTCCAAGTCCGCATCTGATGGAGTCAATGAAGGATTTGAGGACTTGTCTGTCTCACAGGTAAGCAGAAACATGAAGAAAGGGACATAGCCGTTGGCAAACTTTCTGAGTCGTCACCAAAAGGTATTCAATTCCATCAAAATTGCCCGCCAGACAGAATCATTTGCTGTAGCGAGTTCCAGTATGGCAACGAACTAAATAAGAAAACCAGACAAAATGCCATGGTTCCGCTGACTAGAATTCAGACAAAGGGAGGGAAGACCTCTAAAAGACAAATGGAATAACCACCTTTCTATCCCGCGGGTAATCTGGAAAGTTTCTCATGTACCACTGGTGTCCATTGTAAGCTCTCGCAATCATGAGGCAAACCTCTGAGAAGGCGAAAACCCAAGGCGGTTGGACCGAGGACACGAGCGCGCCAAGAGATGTCATCAAAGGGAAGGGTGCAGCGGCAACGGCGAACCCGAACCACTCAACCCACTCGCAAAAGTAGTTGGGATACGAAATATATGTGTACAGATACCCATGCGGGATCCCGTAGTGCTCCCGTTTTGACCCGCGCGAGTCATCATCGGATTTGGCTTTGGCCTTACCCTTGGTTCTCGCATTGCGACGGATATCGAGGAGGATTTCATCATGGAGTACATTTCCAAAGAAACCGAGGGCCCAGATAGTGGTGCCTACCCAAAAGAGAGATCGGGAGGGGGCGTCGGCGAGGAACGTGAATGCAGTGCTGGATCGGAGGTATGTACCCAAGAGGGTGCCGTTAATGATGTTGAAAGCAGTGCCACTGAGGGGGACGGAAATATGGGATTTGGAACGTGATGGGGTGCGGAGGGGAGAGAGGATGGCACGGTTGGCATAGTGGATGAGGAAGAGGCCAGCAAGTAAAAGCTGGGCGGAGCCGAGAGGCTGAACATCGGCTGGGGATGTTGCGAGAGGCGTTTTGACGAGCGTGTAGATAAAGGCGAAGGGCGAGACGATCTCCATCAGGATCCAAGAGCGAATACCGTCGACGAGGAAGATGCTGTCGGTCGAGGGCGTGAATCGGCCAAAGGGTGCATTGATAAAGAACTGTATAGGAAAGAGGGCGGGTGGTATCACAAAGAATAATTGTCGAGTAACTAGAAACGAATGTCAAATTGTTGAGTGGCGAAGACGTTTGGAGGAAAAGTCTTACCGTCGTACAGGTGATGCATGACGAGTGTGCGTAGAAAAGAAAAGAAAAGAACAACTATCCGGCTGACCTAATCAAACCATGACCAAGTTGCGTCTAAAACGAACACCAGCCGAAGAAGTCGATCGAGCCCGACGCAAGGCGCACAAGGCTGCGAAAAAGGCCGCAAAGCGAAAGCGCGCCGAGGGTTGTTACGATTCACTGGATGACAGTGCAGCAGGCACGAGCTCTAGAAAGAAGAAGCATGCTTCCCCTCCCATGCCGGACTATGATGCTATCCGTACCGAGATAGAGGAGATGCAGTTCAGGGAAAAGATGTGGGGGGCGCTTGAGGACGATGAACGCTTGGACGGCATCGACGCGCGATTCAACGACTATGCCCACATTCCGGACAGATGGGCACCCGACAAGCATGATTCAGCAGATCCACAATACATGGACGACGACGAGTACGCAGAGTGGATTCGGGAAGGTATGTGGAAGTGAGTACTACAGCGAACTCGCTCGCTATCACCTTCAACTAATCCTACTCTACTCAGAAAGAAGCACGCACGAGAGTACGAAGAACAGTCGAAGCGAGACGCGGAAAAGGCTGCTCGACGAACGCGCGAAAAGGAGATCAGAGCAGAGACGGTTCTCTTGGAGAGGCTTGCCCGCGAACAGGAGGAAAGACGGAGAAAGGAAAGGCAGAGGCAGCGAGAGGAAGTTTACCGGCGGCGATATGAACAGTGCTGGAAGGCGCTCCTGGACAATCGGACACCAGATCACGGACCATTAACGTTCCAAGATATACCTTGGCCTCTCTTCCCTGCGCAGTTCTCGAAGCGAAAAGTCTCGGACAGTTCTCTCAAAGTGGAGGAGATTACCTCGGAAGCTGTTGCCACATTCCTTCTGCCAGATATTAATGACACTGCTACTTCCATGAAGAACGGCGATGTTTCGAGGAAAAATCGGGATAAATTCAAGGAAACCTTGTTACGGTATCATCCAGACAAGTTTGAAGGTCGCCTCATGCATCGTGTCTTGGAGGGCGATAGAGAGAACGTCAGAGAAGCAGTAGGTCAGGTCGTCAGGGTTCTGAATGTACTGATGAGCGAGCAATCGTGATACGCTGTGGGTCCGGTGTCATCCCAAAATGTCCTTGAAGCATCTAACGTGCGTTTTTTCAGTTCCACTTACTGCTCGCCGATCTTCGTGGCCAGCAGTCTTGTGAGATACCATGACTTCAGACACTTACTCTCCGGAAGTATCGTGAGACAACAAGGACCACACGGCAAGATCACAAGATACCCACATGTGAGTTATTATATTGCACTCACTGCAATCCCATAGAATATACTTAACCAGCGCCTTTCTGCCTAGCCCCAAGTAGGAGAGAATACCAACAAGAAGGGAAACCTAGATTTCTGCTTTCCGATCGTCTCTTGCGCACGCTGCATCGCCCTCACTCGAGTCACCTTCCAGTTGGGCAGTTGATCAAGGTGGGAGGGTTGTGCTCACCTTGAGATCCAAGTAGACGTCTCTCTTGCGAGACTATCCGCTCAATCTCCTTCCCTGCGACCGTTCTGAAAGGATAGACAACACGAGACACTTCGAAATTAACCCATTTTCCTTCCCAAGTCCGGCCCGCCACCTGGGAGTCTGTACTTATTTCGAACACGATCGCTTTGATGTCACGACTGCTAAGTTAATATGCTAGTCTCGAAGCCGGAGATGGTTTCATCTGTAACACTTTACTATCAACCTCGGCAGCCACACTTCTTTGATGTACTCAGTGATGATAAGATGAAGTGCAGTATCCAGGTACTTCATTCTGTCATTGCCGCGTACGTGGAACTCGTGGACATATTGTAAACGAATTTCGGTGTCATTGTTATAGCCGAGGTACGGATTTGTTCTTCATGTGAGTCCCAGTCGTCAATGTTTCAAGCTCACTGCTCTGTCGAATTTTCGTGATATACTCGTGGTCCTTTTGCTTGATCACCTCTGAATCCGACACGAGTAATTGCCAGGTTAGAAACCTGCGCATCGACATTGACATCCTACCAGTAGTACTTGCTGGTGGCCCAATACTTTACGGAAGGTGCGCTAGCAACTGTTCATCGTGGGCTCAAAACTCACGCCCGTGCGCTTATAGCACGCCTTCTCAAATGCGGCGCTGCAGTAGATCGAGTTATTCAAACACACTCTCACAGCACAAAGAAACGATGACGATCGACTGAGAGCGGCATTCCAGGATTGGCTGGCCACCGAACCTGACGACCAGTGGGTTCCATTGAAGGCGGGCGTATGCTGGCCATGGAGGACGATCTTTTACTACTCTTCGGGTTCGTCCCTTTCTCAAAATTACCCATCCTAAATATGCATGAAATTCTCAGATATAGGGGAACTGTCGCTTATCATGGACGGTACCATGCTACCCCAGTTATTTCCTCCCATCATTTTTCGCATAAAATCCGGCCCGAAAATGTGTTACGAAGACGAGCCGGTCTCTATTTCACCGACACGAAGTCCCTCACTTTCGTCGTTCTTGGACTCGGTCTTCTTGCTGCCGCGAAACCTGCGCTCTCTCCTTATGCTCTGCACGAGAAGCACACTCATGTCCCCGCGGGGTGGACGTTGCAACGCGGGCATGACTCCAGCGTGCCGATTCCTCTGCGTTTTGCCCTCACCCAGAGGGACATTGATGACATTGGCAAATACCTTATGGAGGTGTCGCACCCCGAATCTGGAAAATACAGGAAACACCGGTCACCGAGCGATATCCTCGAGACATTTTCACCTAGCGACAAGACGATCGAGGCGGTTCGACCGTGGCTTTTGCAGAGCGGCATGCGTATCCGGTTAACGTTGAACAAGGGCCGGATCGAAGTGACCAGCACTGTCAAAGAAGCAGAGCGTCTCCTCCAGGCAGAGTACAACCTCTACAGCCACACGTCAGGAAAGGAACACGTCGGTCAGTTGATCCCAGAGATCTCACTTTGGGTGGTGGCTGATGATTCAGTTCGTAGCTTGTGATGCGTACCATCTCCCCGAAAACATCATCCCTCACGTGGACTTTGTCACTCCAAGCGTCCACTTCGATACGAAGCTGACGCGTCGTGGTGGTACTGAATCTGCCCGTTCCGTAGGGTAACCTGGGTCGGGAAATGGGCCCAAGACTACCGGCAAGCTGAGCCCTACTGACTTCTCGACGTGCGACGAGTAGATTACACTCGACTGCTTGCGCGCGCTCTATGGACTTGAAGAGACCCCAAGTTCGACTGGTCTGAACACCTTCGGGATTAGTGAGTGGATAACTGGTTTGCGACTGCTCTTTGCTCAAGTTCGTATGAACTGTAGTTGAATACACTCCACAGGCCTACCTTCAGAGTGATTTGGATATGTTCTTTGGAAACTTCTCTCTCCCAGTCTTTATGGGAGGTCCCCATGCATGATTGGTTTCGGTGTCGCCGGGTATGACAATGTTTGCCTGAACCCAAACGGTGCGTGTGTCTTTATCCCTTTTCCATGTTCTCTTAGCTTTGCGTTGATAGACAGGCACGCAGTCCACCGGTGGTATGATCTTCAACTCAACTTTCCCTCGAAGCCGCCCTTACATCACATCGTTCGGTGCTATGGTGGTCCCACCCAATTCGACGGTCTACGAGCCCGAGATGACTTGTGAGGAGGTCATCTACTCCAGCGTTGGATGGAGCAACTACTTGCTATGCCCGACTACCAAAAGTCGACCGTCGAATACTACTTGGCAAACTACTATCCCAACTACCCACCCGACATCTGGAACTCTACCGGAATGGTACAGTCTCACTTCACATCGAGCCGGAAGTATACCAGTTAAATTCGAGTGAGCACAGTCGCGTGCCTCCCCTGACATTTCCGCCAACGGAGCAAACTACGTCGTTGCTGTACGTTGCCTATTCCGGTTCCCAAATAGCTGAATGCTCAAAGCCTTTGTCTAGGTGGACGGCGAATCTGAGCTCGTTTATGGAACGTCCTGTTCCTCTCCAGTCAGCGCTGCGATCTTTGCCATGATCAACGACGCCCGTCTTGCTGCTTGCAGGCCGACCATCGGGTTCATCAACCCCACAATGTGTGATATTCCCTTGATGAACACTGTCATGGCGAAGCTGATTCACGATAGATTACTCCCCTACGTTTGCGTACGCTTTCAACGATATCACTATGGGAGACAATCCGGGATGCGGAACTAATGGGTTCAATGCATCGATCAGCTGGGACCCTGTGACAGGGCTCGAAACGCCAAACTTCCCCAAGCTGGTGGCTGCATGGCTCGCGCTTACCTTGAGGGGGGGCAGAGATGGAAACATAAAAACATAACATCCGCATTATTTGTAGTATATTTTTTGTGCCCGAATTGATAGCACGCGACGCGCACGGGATGTACTGTAAATAGACCTGTGAATAAGCGACCGGTTCGACACGATTACAAACACAGGAGTAGAGGTCGCTTTCGCAGACACCAGCCTTTGAACACCTTGTTGTACATTAGGGCACGAGTAACCCCCGCTTGTGCAGCCTCTTAATCGTTTCCCAGTCTGCCCGTTTGCTGTGATCAACAATTTCGGGTTTATCAACGATATTGGGTGATATCATACCCACCAGACGATACACATCGTGACGAGACTGTTACCAACAGACCCGCTCCATTGGACTCCATGATGCTCACAACGACATCACCGTGGGGAGCAATGCTGAATCTTGAACCGGTAGGTTCAATACGTTTATTGGCTGGGACCTTGTGACGGGCCTCGGAATTCCGATCGTTTCCGAGTTAATTGGTGCCGGCTCGCGCTTATTTGAGGGGGAGGGTAGGTATGGAAGCAATAAAAATAGTGTCTGCACCCGTGTGGTGTTGAATATATTCATATGATGGTTGGGAATGGGTGTGTTTTTGCACAAAGATCATCCACGTTTAATCGATAGTGAAAATCCCAAGTGTTCGATGTACTGCGCATCTGGAATATTATCCCGTTGCGCACTCGATGTAGCTAAAGCGCCGACAGAGAAAGGCAACCAAGACGCCTACTTCCCTGGTACTAAGTGATCATATTATGAGACCCTTTGGAAGACGCTTTGACAAACTTGAACTCGGAGCTCCGACTCACTTCTATCGCCGGGACCTGTCTTATCCATACAATATCATGATCGTTTGGGGAGCGCGGCTTGAGCCACCTCGGCCAAAGATTGTTCTCGAGCTTCTTCTGCAGCCTGAGGTGTAGGAGCTCGTATTCAGAGCGTACTCGAACCAAAACGACGAGCAGGGACACAAGCGAACAAAGAAGTCGACGCTTACAGATACCTCCTCGCGTGCCCTTGTCTCGGACTGTTTTAGCGTAAGCGCCTGAATCATTTTTGGTTCTGGTCTTCTCAAACTGCACGGGGGTGGCACATACCTCTGGTTAACCCACACACGCATGAGCATAGAAATAGAATGTTGGAAAGAAAATCGAAGTGAAATCTGAGTCAGTAATCGTAAAAACGAAATCAGGATGAACGCAGCAGCGCACCTTTGCCTTTGGTCATGACGTGCTCGTGGACAGAGTAGCCAAGGTATATGCCATACACGCTAAGTGCGGCGAGTCCGGTGACAAGTGTGCGGTGCAAAACGTCAGCGAGCGTAAGCGACATCCGCTTGGGTGTTCTTGGCTGCCTCAAGCCCAGGAAAGTGAGTAAGGACATGTTGAATATGTTGCCGGTTTGTCGCTGAAGCTAAGGCTCAGGTCGGATGAGCTTGCAAGGGAACACGTGATCAGCACATTGCAACTACTACCGTGACCATGATGATGGATGTAAGTCCCGTTTCGTACCAGAAATCAATGGATATGACCGCAAAACGTCAGACAGGGCTCAAATGCGCTCAACAGATCCATGCAAGGTCTCTGGTCAGCGCATCGCAAAGCCAAGCTCAACCTCAACGCCACCGTAGCATCCCAACCATCGACACCGTCGACGAGTGCGACGGCACTATCGTCATCGCAGCCTATTCAACAGAACGACTCTCCCGAGGTGGTTCCACCGACCGGGGAGTTCACAGAAGCTGGTCCGTCGATGGGCTCTGGAGCTGACTCCCAATTCGCACCTACACCTGCAGACAGCCGTCCCCCATCTTCAAAACGCAAGCTACGTCGTACTACGGGGGATAGCGACGGAACCAAACGACCTCGCACGACCACAACCATCAATGGAACCGGAGGCAGTTCATCAAAGACGTACGCTCCGCCTCCGACACGCCTATCCGACATCGGCGGGGTGGACGCTTGCATCGAAAAGGTCCTCGAACTGGTCGCCATGCCGTTGTGCCATCCAGAGATTTACTTGCACACGGGTGTACAGCCTCCGCGTGGGGTGTTGTTGCACGGCCCGCCGGGGTGTGGTAAAACGCTGCTGGCGAATGCGATCGCTGGGGTAAGCAAGGATCCTTGAAGACGCACGTGTGCTTACGTGTCACTTGGCTCAGGAGCTAGGTGTGCCCTTCATTAGCATATCGGCACCGTCGATCGTGTCGGGGATGTCGGGCGAATCCGAAAAGACGCTGAGGGACACTTTCGAAGAAGCAAAAGTGCGTTTTGGCTGTTCTGGTGTTCGCATACCTGTTGATCTCGGCAAAGCGCGTTGCACCGTGTCTGTTATTCATCGATGAAATAGATGCTATCACCCCAAAACGAGAGAGCGCCCAAAGAGAGATGGAGAGGCGGATAGTAGCTCAGTTCCTGACTTGCATGGATGGTAGGTCTCCCACCGCCATCGTTCTAGTCGATACCGCTGACAGTTTAAAGACATGTCTTGGGAAAAGACGGAGAATAAGCCCGTCATTGTTATTGGCGCCACGAATCGTCCTGATTCTCTAGATGCAGCACTACGTCGTGCTGGTCGGTTTGATCATGAAGTCAGCATGGGTGTACCTGACGAAGATGCCCGTCATAAGTGCGTAACCTCCGCTCGTCGCTGTCAAGTTCCTCATCTGTGGAGCCTAGAATACTTCGCGTATTATGTGCTAAACTTCGACTCGAGGGCGACTTTGATTATGGATCCCTCGCAAAAGTAACGCCTGGATATGTCGGTGCCGATCTGTCGGCGCTCACAGGGGCAGCCGGTGTCATCGCGGTCAAACGAATATTTAAAGAACTTTCTGAAGGGACGTTAGTTTTACCCGATGCACTTGAAATCCCGACAGATGATAGTGATACCCCCATGGTAGTCGATTCGAGCTCTCACACCCCAACTACAGAAGCACCTCCACATTCAAACGTCATAAGGCCGTTCTCATCGCTTATCGACCAGCTATCCTCGAGCTCTATCGCACACTTCCTGAATGCCCATCCATCCCCACTTACAGAATCCCAACTTGCACCCTTGTGCATCACGTCCTCTGATTTCCGTGCCGCACTTTCCGAAGTCCAGCCTTCCTCAAAACGCGAAGGTTTCGCGACAGTCCCAGACGTCACATGGTCGGACATTGGTGCACTACACGGCATTCGGGAGGAACTCCAGATGGCGATCGTGCAGCCGATACGACGGCCCGAGTTATTCAGCGCTGTGGGGATTGAAGCGCCGTGTGGCGTGCTCATGTGGGGTCCTCCAGGATGCGGTAAAACACTGCTGGCAAAGGCGGTTGCCAACGAATCAAGGGCGAACTTCATCAGCGTCAAGGGACCCGAGTTGTTGAACAAGGTGGGTGCGGTAGTCAGCGTGACTGAGTCTCGACCGACAGTGATTGCAGTACGTGGGCGAGAGCGAGCGTGCGGTGAGACAGGTGTTTTCGCGTGCTCGCGCGTCGTCGCCTTGTGTCGTCTTTTTCGACGAGCTCGATGCATTGGTACCGCGACGTGACGACAGCTTGGTACGTACTGTCCCTTTCCTCTGCCTGTTATTGACACTCGGATGACAGTCCGATTCGTCCGCGCGCGTTGTCAACACATTGCTGACCGAACTCGATGGCCTCGACGCACGTAAATCCGTCTACGTCATCGGCGCGACCAACCGACCGGATATGATCGATCCTGCCATGGTCCGTCCTGGGCGGCTCGACAAGCTATTGTATGTCGACCTTCCCACCCCCGCCGAACGCGTCGAGATTCTGCGGACGCTGGTCAAACGCGTGCCGATTGCACCAGCGGGTGGGGACCAAGAGGACATGAGGGAGAGCATAGAGAGGTTGGTCAGTAAGGGATGTGACGGGTATAGTGGGGCCGATTTGGCGGCTGTGGTGAGGGAGGCGGGGGTTGTTGCGTTGCGGCGCGTGTTGGGTTCCCTTGAGGAGATGGAGGAGAAGGAACGGTGTGACGGTGGGGAGGAGGCGAGTCCGAAGGTGATGGTGATAGTGGAAGATTTCGCACGTGCAGTGAACAAGGTTGGGCCGAGTGTGTCGGTCGCACAGAGGAGAAACTATGAAGCGCTGCGGACGAAGTTTGCAGGGCTTCCGGTGAGTGCTAAGGGCGACGAAGCACGCATCGAGGTCGAGTAGTAGCTTGAGATACCCCCGTTCCATTACAATCGGACTGATCCCAAATTCAAATTGGATTTGAATCATACACTGCGAAGCTACTCCGTGGAGCGAAGGAGATTTCGGACTCGGACTCGGATCGGGATGTATGACGTAGAACGAACCTACGTGATGCCGCCTCCGTGTCATATAGTAATAGTGCTGTTTCGCTACACCACTGCACTTCCAGGTCTTGGATCTGGCGGTTTGGTGTCGTAAACGACACTCACTGAGGAGGATGGCAAATTACCGTTATCACCTGTCATGGGGATTGCATCCCCCCCTTCCCGTGCTAACCTTCGCAACCGAGCGAGCACCCCGACGCACTTCGAGAACCTTTTGCCGAGGACAGCCCAATAGTCTTCGTCGGCTTCCTTTGTCGATAGCCAGTACAGCCAATCTAGCACAAGGCCGCACAGGCTTTCTAAGAGTGGCAAGAGCTGCGGTTCGTCGGCTTCCTTTGCCGGATTAGTAAGACTCGGATACGCCACTGAGTGGATCAAGACGGGTAACTCGCCGGCCACAAGCTGCGACCAAACGTAAAATGAGACCGGGAAAGCTTGCCATGAACAGCGAGCGCCACACGGATCATTGATACCAGGGGGCTGTGTGAATACGACGCTGTGATGGAGCCGGCTGTGATGTGGACGGTGGGAAGTGCCAAGTGGACCAACTACCCGACGACGAGCAGTAGAAAACGAGCGACGTGCGATAGCGGCTCGGACCAATCGAGTCGGCGAGGAGCGAATGGAGGACTGCTGCAGAGGCTGCGACGCATGCCGAGAACTTGCTTTTCGCCGTGTCGATGGTGTCATTACTTTGCTACGAAAAAGGGCTCACCTCCGGAACTTTATACCTCTACAAAAAGCGGTTCACATTGCAACCGGTTTCGTTTCTTTTTCGAGCAACTTGTGATTTCGGTCGCCTTCAACTACAGATACATCCTTTTTGTCTCAATGCACACTCAAGCTTTGATAATCTTCTCGATGACATCCACCGCCGCCAAAACCAAGCCATCATTGAACCGCGGCGCGACAATCTGCAAGTTGATCGGCGCATCATGATACGCCTCGGGTTTGTCTGTGTGCGCTTGGTTAGTATCGTCATACGACAAGCGCGAGAGCGAGCGCATACATAAACTGTGATTATATGTATCGTCGGGACTCAGCGCGGTAAGGCTCGGCGGAACGGGATCCTGGGTCGAGTCGACAACCAGTCCTGTCGGGAAGACGGCACCGGGATAGTCGAGCAGGTTCCAAATCGCGGTATAGCTATGTAGGTGGTGAGAACACACCGGCGTATCCCGTTCAATGATCATGGCTTACCTCCAATACCTCGCTGTATCATGCCGAGGCGCAACGGCAGGATATGCAGGGGACAACAAGACGTCAATGTTTTGCTCGTTCCAGTGCTGTTGGTACGCTTGACGGAAGAGATCGCGCTTATGGTGCATCTTGTTCGAGCCCGTGAGGGTGATGACCTTGACTGGAAGAATATGCTCATACCTCCCAAGCTTGAGTTGCACTCAGATTCTTTGTGTAGGGCGGACTGATCACCCATTCGATTAGAGGAAGAATATCTTCTCCACCGTCCTTGAGACACTGGCGGACCGTCTCCCCACCGTCATTAAAGTAGAGCGTGCGCTGACCCATGTGTGAATACGATAGAGACTGAACATTGGGTTGACGTACGACGATGCTATAGCCTTCTTTATGCTTGTAAGGTCTGTATTCCACAACCTCCACTTGGTTCGAAGCTCCTAATTTTGCTTTCGCCAAGTTCAAAGCTCGCAACAGAGGGGGATGGGGTAATACCACTCCGTCATGCATCATGATCCCAACGCGGAGCGTTCTCTGGCTTATGTTGGGGACTTGAAGAGGGATCGGAAGGAGGGCGGGATCTTTGAGCCACGGTTTCGTGTCTTGCACGGCTTTGATCAGCATCTCAAGATCCCTCGACGACCTACACATTGGTCCCGCGGAGGCAATCGTCCCATCATTCCCAGGTTGACTGCGAACAAAGTCAAACAGTGACTATCGTCAGATGACATTTTACTCACTACACGAGATGACTTGAGGGGAATGTGCTCGACGATGGCCGAATTCCATACAGCCCAGTAAATGCGCAAGGTGCACGGATAGAGCCTCCACCATCGCTGCTTGCGAGATGAAACGATGTTGGGATGCGCAATTCAGGGACTTACCTTCCAATGCCCATACAAGACCCTTTCAGAGCCAATAGTGCGGACTCCCCACCAGAGGAACCACCCGGGGATAGCTCAAGGTTGTACGGATTAAGCTAAATGCAAGTCACCATCTGTGATCCTCTCGTGGCATAGGATGCAACCTACTGTACGGCCGTAGAAAGATCGAGTCTCAAGCTGCATGCCTGTTTGAGGTGAGTTAGTCTTGACATAGAAGACTATCGGAATGTCGTCAGTGTGATACCGAGACTCTGAGTATCTTGAATCCCACCAGCCCCAAGTTCACGCAAAATGCTGATGAGAGGAGAATCATCGGACGAGACCTCAAGATTGGACAGAAAACCTGCAGCACCCCAGCGGCCTCTCACACAGAACAGATCCTAGACTTGATTGAGCGTCGACGAAATACAAGCCCCCACTGCAGACACACACCTTGATAGAGATAGGCAACCCGTGAAGGGGACCAACCAATTTGTTATTCTCCTTCAAGTAGTCGTCGAGCCTTTCAGCTTGCTCGATTCCCTCATCAAGGAAGAAGTCAGTGAGACAAGCGGTCAATTGGTGGGCAATAGCAGCACGCTTCCCAAACGCGGTCACCACCTCGACGGCGGAGTACTCGCGCGACGCAATGCCTGTCAGAACGTCTGTTGCATCTAGGTCAGTAATAGCGAGTTCCCTTTCTGTGAGAATTCCGCAATTCTTGGGAATCGAGAGGACGTTGAGCGGGGGACCATCAAGCAGTAACTTGGGCAAGCGATATGCAACGGGGATTTGTTTTTCCAAGCGTGACAACTGAGCAGACACCAGCCGTGTAAAGTGCGCGTTACCCGTAGAGCCCTGGGTCCTGGAGGGGACTGACATGAGTGCAATCAACGTGAGACGCAAACTATGAACACGCGATGAAAGAAACTCTTATACCGTTTTCCATTGCCATATCGAGAGAGGATAGTCCCCGCTCCGAAATCATGAGGACTGATAGTTCCCACTAGTAGGGGATGTGAAGATAGGCTGACCGCATCTGTGCGTGGGTATTCTGGACACATGAATGAAACACCTATGACCGGACTAGGAGCGTCATGTACAAAAGTGACACCTCGGATGGAGGTGACGCGGCTGGAAGTATGTTGTATGGTGAGAGTCGACTAGGGTCGTGCACCACATACGTGTATATGGAGGGCCACGTTTGACAAAACAAACATGCTCTGCAATGTCTCTGGGATACAATAGATGATTATGTATGTAGAGTGCGCAATACAAATTAAACCACTGGTAGTACTAGTAGGTAAGATGGTATCATGCAAACGTCTGATCGGTGCCGTGGAGTAGCGGTTCAATTTCCTCCGACTCCAGCTGAGCTTCTGAACCTGGAGGTTCTGCCAGTGAATCGGGTGCGGATTGAAGGTGGACCTGAAAGGATGAGTAAGATCCAATAAATGAATTCTGTGATGAATTGCTTTGGCAGTAGTTCATCCGAGTCCGGACCCCCCATGCCGTGCTGAAATTACCGCTCGCAAGCACCATAAGTTACAGCGTTATCGCCATCAGAGTTGTCGTACGAAAGACCCATTTACGCACAGCCACTGTCAGTGCCAAAGTAGTCCGTCGCCGTCTTCAAAACGCAAGCGACCTCGCATGACCACGACATCAATTCAACCAGAGACAGTTCGTCAAGACGTGCGCTCCGTCTCCGATATCAGCAGGGTAGACGCTTGCGTCGAGAAGGTCCTCAAACTGGTCGCCGTGCCGTTGTACCATCCAATATTTACATTCACAAGGGTGTGCAACCTCCGCATGAGGTGTTGCTATATGGCCTGCCAGGGTGAGGCAGAGCACCACTGACGCTGACGAAGTCTGCCTTCGATTCGTTGGCAGTCGCCTTTGCCAGCAACGTTTTATCGCATCCTGGAAGACCCCAATGAACTTCGATGCTTACGGCACTGAATAACTTGGGCCGTCGTATCGGCTGGATGATCGCCATCTAGAGTTCCTCAGGCTCCCGGATACCGTGCAGCGCACCGATGTCCAGCGATAGGGCTCGTCACAGCGTCTGGTCATATTTTCCCGACATCTCCTACACGATGGATAGTGCCGATATACTAACAAAGGGCACGCCTAGTTCCTGGGGAAACTCGCACGTTAACATACATGCGTCTTCAAGGATCCCAGAAATCGTGTTCGCCAAGGAAGTTGTTGAATAAGGTGGGTTCGTTAGTTGACTCGGCCCGGTCTCGGTTGGCGGTGATTGTAGTATATGGGCGGGAGCGAGTGCGCGGTGAGACAGGTGTTTCCATGCCCACGCGCGTCGTCCCTTGTGTCGTCTTTTCGACGAGCCCGATGCATTGGTACTGAGGCGGGACGATAGTACTGTCCCTTTCCTCTGTTTGCTCATCACCCACTCACTCCACATCGATTGCGCCGATCCAGGCCGATCAAGGCCGATCCGTCCGTACGCATCGTCAATATGCTGCTGACCGACCTCAACGGTCTCGACACACGTAATTCAGCCTACGTCGTTGGTGCTACCAACCCACCAGATACGATCGATCCCGCCATGGTCCGTCCCGGGCGGCTCGGCAAACTGTTGTATGTTGAGCTTCCTATGCCTGCCGAATGTGTCAAGATTCTGCGGACGCTGATTTGAGACGCGTGTCGCTTGTACCACGGGACGGGCACGGAGAGGACCTGAGGGTGAGGATAGAAGTTAGTCAGTGAGGGATGTGAAGGGTAAGTGAGGTTGATTTAGCGGCTGTGGCGAGGAAGACACTGTTGTGTTGCCCGCGTGTTGCGGCCCCTTGTGGAGGATTTCGTACGTGCAGCGACAAGGTTGGCCGCGTGTCAGTCGTGCAGAGGAGGAAGAACGAGACACTTGATACATATGTGGATCGATACAAGCTATGTGGAGTCAACATGATGAAATATCACACTAGTGTCCCATTCGAGTCCGTATCACAGAGTAGCGGTTCTCTTTCGTGCCACTCCCCTGTCTCTTGGTCCCAGATCTGAGGATTGGTGGTTAGGGGCGGGACTTTGTCGGCCTGAAAGGATTGGTAAAAGGTAGTGGAAAAAAAGCATATGAACGATACTTACTGAAGAGAACAAAGGGTTGCCATTTCTATGACCTCGAGTGGTCATCGGGAGCACCTCCGGGTGCCTCCTCTCCCGTCCTGCAACTTTCCCTCGCAAGCGACCAAGCACGTCGATAAGCCGGGAGAACTTTTCGAAAGCCTGGAGGTAATCTCCCTCGTCCTCACTCCTTGTCGATAGCCAAAAGAGCCAGTCGAAAAGTATGCTGGCCAGGATCGCGATGAAGATGAGAAATGTCGGGATCTCCTTCAAGTGGCCGACTGAAATGACGTAATGAGATAGCGTTGAAAATGGTAAGGTAAAGACTCACTCTGCGACCAGGTGTAAGCCAAGATGGGGAAGATAAGGAAGGCCACGCGGATCAGCAGAAGGGAGGTCCTGCCACCATATACCGATACGATTGCGCCAACCGTGATGAAGGTGATCGGTAGTGCCGAGTAAATGAGCGATTGTGCAACGAGCCCGACGCTAACGTCCGAAAAGGGGTTCTTGGCTGACTTGATTGTCGGTACGATAGTGGCAGAGAGGGCGAGAACAACAATAAACACAGATATCTTGATGCACGTCCAGACTTTGGGATTCGTCATGGTGTCTACGAAAGAGGGGCCCAAAGCCCGGACCTGCCAGTGGGTTTTATACACCATGTAAACGTAAGGATTTGTAAGTTTTCTGTCTCATATCATTCTAGACTGCCACCTACAGAGCGCGTGATGGCAAACGACGTCACGACGGGCCGGACCTCAAACAGCCCCCCTGAGGGGGCATTGCATACGTTGCATAACTGCACCAGGACGGGAAAAATGAGAACCACTGGAACCCCAAACTCTTTGAAGTTAACAGAGTTGGTGCCAGACATCAAAAACTACAACAGCGCCACAACTCAGTCAAGTTGTTCTGTAACGGCGCCCCCGTGAGAAGCAGGCGTCGAAAAGAACGAAACACCAATAGGATATTCCACCGCTGCGATCTGAAATCCTTGATCATGTGCGCCTCGTCGAGTGAATTTGTGCGTCCCAGCTCACCAGCGTGTATGGCGTAATGCAGACGTTGAAACGGTGTTGCGGGTGTTATACCACCCCTCTTTCCGTATCTCCCCACCAACGACTTGAATACAATCGTTCGTTTTCTATGCCCGCCGGCGCGCTAGTATCGCACACCTCTCCCGCACCAAGCACACACACCGAAGCCCTGTTTCGTCTGCCAAAATCCCGTTCAGGTTATTCGAATGCAGCGATGGAAGCCACTCGAGTCCACTTTGCTAGTAAGGTCAGGGCACCCCGAGCAGCAACGGCGGCTTGATGAGAAAGTACGAGACACTTGACACAAACTATGCAAAGTTAACATGATGGGATGTCACACTAGTGTCCCATCCGAGTCCGTATCACGGAGTAACGGCTCCCTCTCGTCCCACTCCCATATTATCTCTTGATCCTGGATCTGGGGATTGGTGGTCAGCGGCGGAACTTGGCCAGCCTGAAAGGCTCGGTAAGAAGCGGCGGAAAGAAAGCATATGGACGACACTTACTGGAGAGAAGAAAGGGTTACCATTTCTATGACCTTGAGTGGTCATCGGGAGCACCCCTGAGTCCCTCCCCTCCCGTCCTGCAACTTTCCCTCGCAAGCGACCAAGCACGTCGATAAGCCGGGAGAACTTTTCGAAAGTTTGAAAGTAATCTTCCTCGTCCTCGCTCTTTGTTGATAGCCAAAAAAGCCAGTCGAAGAGTATGCCAGCGCCAGGATTACGACGAAGATGAGGAATGCTGGGATCTCCTTGCCGACTGAAATGACGTAGTAAGATAGTGTTGAAAATAGCAAGGTAAAGACTTACACTGCGACCAGGTGTAAGCTAAGATAGGGAAGGTCGTCACAAGGAAGACCGCACAGATCAACAGAGTGGGGGTTCTACTACCGTATATTGATGGCGATTGGCAGACTCGAGAGCATGAGCCATTTGACGAGTAGCCCAACGCTGACGTCCGAAAAGGGGTCTTTGGCTGACTTGATTGCCGGGGCGATGGAGATAAGGAAGGCGAGAGCGATGATAGACATAGATACCTCCACGCATGTCCAGACTTTGGGATTCGCCATGGGGTCTACGAAAGAGGGCTCATATCATTCTGGACTACCACCTAACTCCATGATAATCACAGTAGTGTGAGAACTTATAAAAGAAAGACGCACAGAAAAAAAGATTCAACAACGCTACCGTGACAGACGCCAATCTCGGAAGAACTCCCAATCCGCCCGGACGACACGAATCATATAGTCCGATACGCTCCCCCCTTCACCTTCCTCTCCAACGTCGCGATCGGGCTCCCCTTCATCACCTTCGCTCTCACCTTGAACGCAGCTTTCGGTCATCTCCCCACGCGACTCCGTCATCTCCTCAGCGCCAAAGTCTGCTTGATCGGCACCCTCCAGTACATCCTCTTCCCTCGCCGCAATCACTGCCGCCTGCGCATCCACGGTATCCTCGAACTCGCCAAGCGCCCTGGTCAACGCGCCATCGTCCTCGAACAACCTCCGCCAGTCAAATTCACCCTTTTGTATGACGATATCGTCCAGAGAGCGCTTTTGGTTCGCCTTGAGTAGCATCGCTTCTTCGACCGTGTGTGAGGATATGAACCTGTAAATATGTACGTCGCGAATCTGTCCGATCCGATGAGCGCTGGGAGGAAATGAACGGGGTCAGCGATGCAAGTGTGGGTAACGAAGATTGAATTGTCTCACCGGTCCTCGCATTGTCGATCCATCTGGGGATTGAAATCGCTGTCGTAAAAGATGACCGTGTCCGCGCCGGTCAGACTACACATCCCATCAATGTCTCATGCGAAACTCGACAAGAACAAGGACGTACTTGATACCAACCCCACCAGACCGCGAGGACGAGATAAAACAAAAGATCCTCGCGTCCGCATTGAACCTCTCTGTAATGTACTGCCTGTCCTCAATCTTGGTCGCCCCATCCAGTCGGAGGTACAGATACCCATGAAAATTGAGAAAGATCTCGAGAATATCCAATACCCGCGTCATCTGCGTAAAGATCAATATGCGATGTCCGTCTGCCTTTTTCTGTCGCAACAACCGGCTCAGCTCCTGGAGCTTGCCACAGTCGTATTGCAACAAGGACGGGTCAGGGAACGCGATCTGCAGCTTGACGCTGGTACGATGCATGACGTCGTCGAGCGTCGGCCGACGGGACATGACCGCTTTCTCACATCCAGCAAGCGTCAGGCGGGGAAGATCCAGCGCGACAGCGGCAGGCGTCGCGAACACGAACCTATCCACGAGGCCCGCCACTTCTTCCGCACGTTGTTCGTACGACTTGACCATCGCATTCACGGTGGTGACCTTGTCCAGATACCCGGTTTTGGGATCGACAGCGGATAGCGGTACCACAGGCCGGTAGGATCCTTGCACGAATCGCAGCACCTCCTGCCCATAGATCGGCGTTCGCGAACACCGTAAGCGGTTGACGTAGCCGATCTGGGCCCACCGAGCAACACTCTGCACGCGCTGCTGGTGTGCTCGCCACGCTCGATAGCCCGCAATCGTCCGCGTATCCTTTGGCGGCGGTTCCCCCGGCATCTCGGATATGAGCGGCAGCCGGTGTGTCGCGTCCAAACGACGTGTCTCTAACGCCGTCATCAACGACACGTCTTGCTGCTCGACGAATCGCAATCCAAACAGGTCGAGATTGACCTGCGTCTCGTCTTCCACCCTCAGAAATGCCCGTCGGACGAGTAACTCCTTGATCTCAAAGTCGGCAATTGCAGAGCGCGTCATGGCAAACGACGTCACGACAGGCCGGACCTCGAACAGGTCGGGATGGTTGCATACCTTGCGTAGCTGCATCAGGACGTTGGCAATCTTTTGGTACACACCCGACTCGAGCGCTTCACGCGTGTGCGCACGTGACATGAATTCGTCGTACAGGAACCGCTGCCGCTTGGAGAGTGGACAGAGGACGAGGTGCTCATATTTGCTCGGAAGTTCCTTTTCGACATCGCGTTTCAGTCGACGGAGTAGGTACGGTCGCAATACGGTGTGTAGTTTTGACACGCGTTGCAAGTTTTCGTCGTCGAGCATGGTACCCATTTCGATCGCTCTCTCCAACGGATCTGGTCGGTCGATGTCAGCGTCCAGCAATCTCATCATGATGGGAAAGACGCACTCGAGAACCACTCCCCAAACTCTTTGAGGTTGGCAAAGTTGGTACCAGACATCAAAAACTGCAACAAGGCCCACAACTCGGTCAAGTTATTCTGCAACGGCGTCCCCGTGAGAAGCAGCCGTCGAAAGGAACGAAACATCAACAGAATATTCCACCGCTGCGATCTGAAATTCTTGATCATGTGGGCCTCGTCGAGGACCATGTAGTACCACGTCTTGCGCTTGAAAATGTGTGCGTCCCGGCTCGCGAGCGTGTACGACGTAATACAGACGTTGAAATGGTGCTTGTTGTACCACCCCTGTCGCAGTTCTTTCCGCCGTTTCGTGCTGCCGTGATAACTCAGAATCCTGAAACCGGGTAAAAACTTTTTGAACTCCATCTCCCAGTTCAAGAGCACGCTCGTTGGAACGATCTGCACAGCAAGCGCAATGAGATTCATCCAGCAGAAACGAAGTACACGTACGATCAAGTGTGGTCCCCATATCCCCCGATCACAAGCCAAATGCGCCAATAATGCAATCGTCTGAATTGTTTTCCTATGCCCGCGTTAACACCGCATACCTCTCCCTTATGAAGCACACGCACCCAAGCCCCATCTCGTCCGCCAGGATCCCGTTCAGGTTATTCGAATGCAGCGACGCGAGCCACTCGAGCCCACTTTGCTGGTAAGGCCGGAGCACCCCGCGGAGCAGCAGTGGTGGCTTGATCTTGTCCTCGGGCGACCAGTCGATTGGCGCTACCGCAAACGACTTGAGGTACTCTGGGATCTGGGCAAACGCGTCCGTTTGGATGTCCTCCATCGGGGTATCGGCCTCTGCCCCGGCTGGCTGCGCGCCCAAAGGGGTAGCGTCAGGGACTTGCTCCGGGTGCGACTGCGACGCATCGCCAGCCTCCGCTTCATCCACCTTGGCGTCCACCGTCTCCGGTACCACACCGACGACCGCATCTGACATAACACCGGAGCCATCACCCTCCTTGACGGGGTCATGCTCGACCACGCTCGACGCAGGCGACGGATCGTCACCCATCGGATATCCATAAAAACTCTCCAGCACCGGCGAACGCGCACCACCCATTGTCGGCGTCCGTGAGATCGAGTCCATGTCCGAAGGCACGCTCGGCGATGCCGCCGCGTCTGCAAACATCGCCGTCTTGGATACCGTCGCCGAGTTCCGGTCGATACTACATGAGCGCGAGCGTGCATGGGGCTCGGGCTCGGGTTCGGGTTCCGCCATCGCCACGTCCATGTCCGCGTCCACGGCTTGAACTGGCGGCGTATCCATCTTGCGGCGCGCGGGCCCCAACAGCGCGTGCGTCGTCTCTTCGTCATCGTCCTCACCACTTTCCTCGTCGCTCTCGTCGTGCGCGCCTTCGTCATCCTCACCGCCATCGGGGTCATGTTCCTCATCCTCCACCAACCCCAGCCCCCCAAACTCTTCCGCACTCTCCGTTGCAGACACATCGTCCTCATGTTCGTCCTCCTCGCCATGGTGCTCCTCCTCTTCGCTCGCCTCCGACGACTCCCGCTCCCAATCTGACACTGACACGCTGCCTGAGCGGCTTCGCGACGGCTCGCCTCTCGACAAGTCGACCTGTTGCGTCTCCAAAATCTGCCCCGACTGATCCAATATCGCATCTAAATGCTCGTGCCCCCTTCGCATCTCCTCTTCCTCCTGCCGCTGCCGCTCCTGTTCGCGGACGTACTACCCCAAGATCAACAGCTCACCCAAACTCAAAATACAAAAGACAACTCACAAAGACAGCCTTTTTCCACTCGGCCACGATCATCTTGACCGTCGCCTTGGCGAGCGCACGAACCCGCTTCTCTTCCTGCACCCTCGCCTTGTCTACCCTCACCACCGCCTGATCCCAATACGCCTGTACTCGATTTGCCACCTGCGCAGCGACCTGCCGTCCCCGGACCAGAAACCCAGTCCCTGAGCCATGCCGCCCGCGTTGCACGATCGTCTCGACGATGTGCTCCCACGCGTCCTTGGTCCGTCTCGGATCCCGCGCGTTCGGGTTGGCCGTGATCGAAAGCACAGGCGCAGGCGTCACCTTGCCGGCCTTGATCGACTCGCCGTACAAAAAGGGCACGAACCGCCCCTGCTTGTGCAGTCGCTCAATCTTCTCGCGCAGCGCCGCCTCCTGACGTGCAAGCGTCTCGAGCGTCTCGAGCGTCTGCTCTTGATCGTCGAGGGACGTGTACGAGGACAACATGTCGGTGAGGTTAGCACCGAATTTTGGGGGTGATGGTTTTTGGCGCGGGTTTGTGTAGCTCGGGGGAGGTTTGCGGACGATCAATCGAACCCGTTTGATGGACGACGTGCGAGAGATAGACGGTGGTCCGTCGACAATATGGGAGGCCGAGGCACTAGACGGACGTGCGGACAGGCTAGGTTCGGGCGGCTTGCTCGTCCCCTCCAGACGCCCAGAGCGACGCGGCGCCACAACATCACCTGGCACCACCGACTTGCGTTTCTTCTTGGGTGTGGGGGACAATGGGGATGTCGCCACCGGATTCGTGCGCTTGGGTGCGCGAGACGCCGAAGTAGACGGAGGCTCCGGTTCCGGCTGATGCGCCGCAAGGACGCGTGGTCTCGGACGCTTGGTCGCCCCATTTGGCACGGACATACTACTCACGTTCGCCTCCTCCATCGGTGGATCGACCGCCTTTTGCTTGCCCTTGGCTTTCGACGACAGGACGGTGGACATCTGTGGCTGGCTCTGGTTGGGTGGCACGCGGTGGACGTCCGTTCTCGTCGCGGTATCAGGGACGTTCTTGATAGGGGAGGACAACGTCAGATCGAGCACACGCTGGGAATGTGCACGACGTGTGGACCGCGAAGGGCCCGCGGTGGTAGCAGCACGTTCGAGAAGATCATATTTCGTTTTGTACTGTAGAGAATCAGTGCGACGAGTGGCACGACCAACGAACGCCACACACCTCCTGATACACCATCGAATCGTCTGTTTTCGCAACCTATACATGCGTGAGTGGACGGACCAACGACCGAATGCAACGCTTGAAGCGGACCTTTGGGTCATACTCGAGCAACGTGACGAATTTTTCCAGATGGAATACTTCACGGACCTGCGTTCGTCATTCACGAAAAAGCGAAATAAAAGGGAACCCAAATGAGAACAGCCATAGTACGATATGTACCGAAAAGACGAGATACGCACCATGTCGTCATGTCTACCCAACACGTCATCCAGCTCAGCCTGCCGCTCAACAAGCATCTGCGTACGCTCGCGCGCAACTTGATTTTCGGAGACGCCGGCATCGTCGGGTCGAACAGCATCCACGGTGCGTTCAGTCGTGCGTGCAGTCTTGGTGTGCTTCTTGGGCATAACGTGCAACCCTTCCAACCGACGTCACCGCCACGGCACGAAAATACACCTGGATAACCCACACCCCTCACAATACCGAGTCTCTCTCTTTAACACACACACGCAAGACAGGGTGCGACACGGTGCTGCGCTCGTCCGAGTCGGAATAAAAAAAAAGGGCGATCTCTGCAGATCCGGGACGGTTTTGCAAGATTTGAAGACGAGCTTGGAGAGTGTATGCGTTGGAAGTGAATAAGCGTGGAGAGATGTGAAGCCCCCGGATGCTGACCGTCGTTGTGGGGGAAATGCGTGCGGCGCTGTCTCCTTCACCCATATTTTTGCGACATGATGTTTCTTATTTGTCCTGCACAAACAGCCGTCCTATCGAACACCGGCAGTGCTGGTCATTACAAGACAAGAAAAAAGTAAAAAAAAGAGAGACTAGCTCCAAGATGTAAAGCATACAACAAGGTATTCGTAACCAACATAGTGTCGACAGAGAGTGTGGGTATGAAAGAGAGTCACTGGAACACATGTGTACAGCAAGAAAGAAAAATTGTCAACAAGTGGGGTGAACACCCGTATACTCAAAGTTGGGGAAATGGCCTCCCCAGGGATCCGCTGCAGGTCGGCCATACAGGGCCGAGACATTATCCTCTGGATACCTCTCGAATCTGCGCGAGAGATAAGCAAACAACCTTGCATAATAAGACAAAACTCACGCGCTCGCATCGCCGTCGCCGCTGATCTTGGGCAAATATGGAGCAGAAATCTCCCTGTTTCTCAACTTGGTCCAGTCGACCTCGGCGAACCAAGGGTGGGCGAACACGTCACCAGCACCGTGCCGTAGGTTACCATATCGTCGTGAGGGATCACCCTCCATGAGTTTGAGAATGAGATCGGTCGCGTTGACCTGGAAGGCAGGCCACCGTATAAACGTCGGTCCGCGCGAGATTTTCTCGTACAATGACACGGTATTCTGGTCCGGATGGTGGTATGGAGGAAGACCAGAGAGCATTTCGAAAATGAGCACACCGAGAGCATACCAATCCACACTCTTGTTGTATCGTTGCTGCCCGACAATCTAGACCCATGTTCAGTGGGCACACATACAAGTGGTCACAAAAGAGAACGCACTTCGGGCGCAAGGTAGTCGGGGGTTCCACACAATGTCCACGTCACGTACGAACAGCGCTTCGAGAAGCCGAAATCGGCTATTTTGATGTGACCGTCGTGGTTCAGCAAAATATTTTCAGGTTTCAGATCACGGTAAATGATATCGAGCGAATGCAAATGATTGAGGGCCAGGGCGACCTCTGCAGCATAGAATTTGGCTACTGGATCGGGGAATCTCTGACAAAGCATGTCAAACTGACAAGCAAGGGACGAGAAAGGGGGACGGACATTCGACCTCCTCAAGAGGGTAAACAGTTCCCCCCCAGGTACGTAGTCCATGACCATGTACAGGTTGGAATCATCTTGAAACGCGCCCCAAAGGTTGACGATGAACGGGTGTTGGATTCCTTCTAGAATGGTCTTTTCGTTGTTCGTATGCTCGACCTGCTTTGTCTTGACGATCTTATCTTTGCTCAAGACCTTGATGGCATAAAATCGGAGGTTGTGCTTGCTTCGCACTATGATGCCATGACAATGATATTCGAGCACGTTTGAACAAAGGGCTGACCTAAATGAACCCGTCCGAAGCTGCCGGTGCCCAACGTTCTTTGTATGATGAAATCGGTCAGCCTGTAGCTTGCCCTTGGTCGCGAGGTGACTCTTTGGAGTGGAAAGGGGGGTTCGTCGATGTCTTGCGAACTGCACTCGGTCGACGACGTGCGGGTAGTAGATATAGAGCCTCTATGGGAATCTGCATAGAGAGTGGTAGATGGTGATGGCGAGGGTATAGGAAGGGTATCTGGCGACTTTGTGAGCCGGGAAGGATAATGAGGGAGAAGGTTGTCTGCCATGGTGGTTTGAGAGAAGGAGAATGACGTCGGCTGTCGAGTGGACATATGCATCAACGATTCTGCTTCCATCGGCTCGGCGATACCCGACTACCGGCGGAGACCGTTCCTGATGGCGACCTTGTTCATCTCATTATACTCTTATATTTAAACCTGAAGTCTGAAAAGTACAATACACTAGCGAGGACTATGTATACGAGGTGTCGTGGATGCGGTCATGGTGCGGCTTGTGCGAGACCTGAGAATCATCTGCATCAATACTTGATCAGCATCTGCTTATAAAGAATGCGACTCACTCGGAACCCAGCCCAGTCGCGCAAGCTGGCCAGTGTCATACTTTTTCAGAAACGCCTCGACCTGATTCTTGACATACTCAAACTTTTCATCAAACTCGTCCGGCGTTCGAGGCGGTGGTTCAATAGAAGGTGCCTCGAGTCGGAGGCTCTGTCTGACGCTATCTGTGAAACTTGGCGGTGGATGCCCGCCGATGCATAGCGTGCTTTTAGGAACAAACGTCGCGACGGGAGGCTTAGCGTCTTGGGGATGATCGATATTCAGGGATGACGGACATGCCCTTTGTCTCAATAAGGGTGGTAAACCTTTGAGGACGGTGGGAGAGTCGAGCGAGTGCATATACGTAGTCGAGGGTCTTTGTATTGACGAGTGTGATGGCGAGACGGGAGAGATACATTGTCTCGGTTCCTCTTGCTTGACAGCTATGGGAGGCAATGAGGGGATCCTTGTATGCGGGGATATTGTTGGCGAGAGGGACTTTGCCGGCGTTGGCAGGTGGGGTCGTGGGAACTCGGAAGTAGGAGAGACGCTGGTTGAGTGATAGACCGGATCAACGGGGAGTCCTCGTAAGAGAGTGTCTGGTGACGATTCGGAAGTGGCGTCAACGTCATTGGCTTTAGCCTTTTCGTGCTGGTAATCGATCCAAGCGGCGACCTCGCCTCTGTCTGCCATTATCCGGCCTGCCCAGAAAGTGATGATGTTTTCTGGGGGGTCATTCCGTTTCTTGTAGAGGGTGCGGAGTTGCTGGAGCTGAACTTGGGTGAGTTTTGGAAAGACTGTCAAGAGTGAGTGTGTTGATGGCATATGTGGGTGGTCAGACTCACGGACGACCTCGTCGTCGAGAGCAGGTGCCGATCGAGACCCTTGGGCTACGAAGGTGAATCGACGCGAAAAGAAAAGAAAAAAAAAAATAGGGACGACGTGGACATACATTGGCTGCGATGGCGGACGAACCAGCTGTTTAGTTTTCCTATCGTGAAGTGTTCGTTTCCGGGGATGGCACGAACGGCGTCGAGGATGGCATGTTTTTCAGCCCCGTATGGAGAGGGGTTGACCGTGCGGGCATAATCTGTGATAGGATGAGCAGGATACTAACAAGTATTAGAAAAGAGAGTCACTTGAAAGGTATGCAGAGCCTTGTTTTGTGAGTCTAACACGGGAGTTCATGATGATTCAGAAAAGAGGAGGCTCAACTGAAATAAAACAAAGTGCACGTATCCAAATCGGGATAGATCTGACAGGAAAACGTGTGACGACATGCGGATCCAACGAGGAACCGCTAATCTGTTTGATACATGCTTACAAAGACGTGGTCCGTGCACGTCCTTTACCCTTCTGAACTTGAACTGCCTTCTTCCATGCACTCTCCATAGGACCCCCTTCGTTCTTTAACTTGTTCTCGACTACCATGTTCTCCATCTCTCTCATCACCATCTCCATTCGAAATTCGTCCCCATCGATGCCATCCACCTCACTTTTTAGCATCATCCATACTAATTTTGGTTAGCGAAACACCCGTTACGGCAACCATACGACAAACTTACTTTCTCGCTCGATCCCTTTTGCTGTCTCTCCAATCCCGGCGCTCACCGCCCGCATAACCCCCCGCTCATCCACTTCCATTACGTCGGCAAACAATACTGGTCCCACTCGCGATACCGCAATAGACATGAATAGGAACGCCTCATTCAACAGTCGAGTGTGCTGGAATGCCACCCGTTGCGGAAACATCCTCTCAACCACCGGTGGCACCGAGGGACCAACGATCAGGTACAACTCAAGTGCGAACAGCCCTATGAATAGCAGATATCGCCACTGTGTACCACCATTAGTACGAATACACCCCATGAACGAATACACACTGCTGCAATCGGGCTCCGCTTGCCCACAACAGAGAACAGAAACAGTGCCACCCCGTTCAAAACATGGCCCGGTATCCAATTCAGGAGACCCCGTCTCAGGTAATCCTTCATCGTCGTACACTCCCGCCATCGCAGCACATCTGGTCCAAACCTTTTCATACAACAATACAGTTATCATGTCCTCATAACACACCACTCACCTATCATATGCAAACCGGACAACCGGGTCTTTGAGTGCCTCGAATGCGTCACGCACATCCATGAACAGTGCTTCTCCTTCTGGTCCCACTCGATCTGGATGATGTTTTCTTGCAAATGCCCGAAACGCGGCCTTGATCCCTCCCTCGTCCGATCCTGGACTGACCCCGAGTAGTTCATAAAAGTTTTTCGGAAGCCCGCTCGACGCATCAACAAAGTTGTATGTGAGATAGCATAGCACGACAAAGGCATACGTATATCGGTAGTGTCGAATATACTTGGGTGTTCTTGGTGCTGGGGGTGCTACCTCGAATACCCGTTGCGAAACTCGATGGATCACAGAGAGCACCTGGCGAGTCGCAAAATCTGGGAGGTACGTCCAACACGCAAATTGAACTAGAGCCCTCGACATCTGCCAAATTAAGAGACGTGGTCAGCACTCGATACATCCACAACAACAAGAAACCCGAAATGGCTCAGAGCTGCACAAAACAGCCAGTGTGATCCCATATCCACCGAACCCAATCACGCCACCCACGCCCCTGCATATATACGCACGCAACCACGCGCACAGAACGCGGTGTTCTTTGGCGTAGACGCTTTTGGCGCGCGCCGCCATCCGTTCTGGACGACACATTCTCGCGTTTATGGATGAAACCACGTCTAGTGACCACCCGCAGCAGAAAGAACCTCATCTGCACGGGCTTGGCGAGTAAACGCATATAAATGATGGCTCAGCCTTTGCCAACGGGCTCTTGTACTCGAAGCCACGCTAGTCAACTGAGAGCCAGACATGTCGGTCTGGCCTTAACAACGCTACAGTGTGATCTTGACTGTGCATCGGGCGTCAGACACTTTGTACGGGTTCGTAGGCAGTATGGGTGTCGGTGGTTCGACCCTTTTACTAGGACATCGTCGCAGACAGCGTCGAAGAGTGGCTGCTCACCTTGGACGTCGAGGAGAGAGTGTCAGAGTGAAGAGCAAGCGTGGGAGAGTATTACCTCAGGGGTGCAATGAACACGTCGCATTCGTCGCAGTTGGCAGCCACTTGCTTGCACACATTCGCCGTTCATTTTACCGCAGTGCAGCACGCATAGCGATGAACATTTTCCGTTTTCTGGGTCCGTGCACACCTCTAAACACCACGATGGCCTTACTAACGTGTCCTGACAGGGGATCTCGCCCATTTGGCATCCATATTCATACTTGTGCACAAGATTCAAACGACGAGGTCATGTCGAGGTGTGTCCTTTGATGTCCCCGTGCAAAGGGACGGGAGATGACATGCTTTGGCCAGGTATTTCGTTCAAGACCCAGGCACTTTACGTCCTCGTCTTTGTCACGCGCTACCTCGACCTCTTCTTCCGCTGGTACTCGCTGTACAACTTTGTCATGAAGATTTTCTTCGTCGCTAGCAGCTGTTACATCCTTTACCTCATGAAAGTCCGCTTCCGGTCAGTTATGCATCCACGTCTTGTATAGGTATGTACTGACGGACATGCACACACCGCGTTGCAGCCCCACCCACGACCCATCCATCGACACGTTCAAGATCGAATACCTACTTGGACCCTGTTTCCTGCTCGCCCTCATATTTAATTTCCGCTTCACCCTGGTAGAGATACTGTGGACTTTCTCCATTTATCTCGAAGCGGTCGCTATCTTCCCGCAGCTGTTTATGCTCCAACGGACAGGCGAGGCAGAGGCGATCACGACGCATTACCTTGCCGCGTTGGGCCTTTACAGGGCACTGTACATTCCCAACTGGATATATAGGTATGTGAACATGGTGTGGACACGCGCCTGTGGTGCTGAATGCCATCCGTCTGTGGTGCTGCAGATACTACACAAAAGACGAGGTAGACCCCATAGCTGTTGTAGCTGGACTCGTGCAGACAGGGCTGTATCTCGACTTCTTTTATGTCTATTTCACAAAGTACGTCTCTTCTACCGTTTCTCTGGGTCCGTATTCACGATATGCGCGCGTGTAGAGTGCTGCAAGGACAGAAGTTTGAGCTACCGGCATGAGTGCGGACAGTTTTTCCCAGACGCGAGATCCTGCTGTTGCTGTAATCATCGACGGTGCTGCCCCTGAGACGTTGTTGGCCTGCCTGTTGAAACATGTCGATTAGTGATCACCTTTTTTTCTATTCTACACGACCGAATAGTAGGACTTGTCTGGTTGTGAAACGTGTGGGAAACGAGTCTAATTCTTTTCCGAGTGACGGTCCAAGTGAACGACCACTCAATCATCTCGGCCAACCGCGTCGACCTTCGCTCTTTTTCCAAGTCACGATACTTTAATACTGAAAAAGCCACTGCTGGTCACCTTGTCATGTTGTCGGCGACCCGGTGCTTTGCCGCGTTCTATGTAACTCTTGTTCTCTCTCTTTTATCCACGCTTCCGTGTGTGGATGCGGACGTCAAGGTGGCCAACAGAACCATCGAGCGGGTGAGTTCTCCGTGTGCCCATTTCCTCCGGACATCCGTCTGAACGTATGCTTCGCAGACCGTCCAGTTACGCACCCACTCAATACATCCGCCTTACATTGACGAAGACCTGCAAAACCGGTAGGTGCTCCACGTGGCGAGGGTCCGAGTGTTGAACCATTTGCCGCTATCGTTTAGGTGGTGGGACTTTGGCGCGGACGCTTACATCGTACGTAGTCCCGCACGTGCGGCGCAACCCTCGGCTGACGTCCTCGGGGTCTGACTAGAACACCAACAAACACATTCGACTCACGCGCGCTGCCCCGTCCCAGATGGTATGGATCGTCGGAATGGCAACCAGGGCATGACACTGACGAACTCCTGACCCGTTCTGTTCTCGTTTTCGTCGGATCAGGGGTGGCTCTGGTCTCGTCTCCCGTTGACCACGACCAACTTTGTCATCGAGATCGAGTTCAAGGTGCCACGCTTTCGTTTTGCCCTCGTCTCAAGCTACTGACGTGGACGTGTGCGTGCCTAGGTCTCTGGCCAATCGGGTCACTTGTATGGAGATGGGATGGCGATCTGGCTCACTACCGAGCGGGAACAACCCGGACCCGTGTTCGGGAATCAAGGTGCGTCTGCGCGTATCTTTTCGCACCGATGGATGACGCGACGGTGTTCTCCACCTTGACAGATAAATTCAATGGATTAGGTATCTTTATCGACACGTAAGCATCCTCCGAATGCGTACACGGTTTGATCTGACCGCTTGTGCAGGTACGCCAATTCACGACATGCGTATGGGTTCCCAAGGATCGTGGCCATGCTTGGAGATGGACAAACGGCGTATGATCACGATAACGATGGCGAGGCGAATAGTATTGGCGGGTGTTCGGTTCGCCTAATCTTCGTCGTCCTCTTGGGTACTAAGCGTCTCAAATGGTTGGGCAGGCGAACGTCCGACGCACAAACGTGGTTACCAAGCTGAGGATTACATACCTCAAGGATGGGTATCTCGACGTAAGTCATCACACGTTCTGCTGCATGGACGGTTGAACCGATGTGTCGCTAGGTCAAGGTCCATTATAGAGCTTGTACGTATCTGCGTCCTTGTGGGTCACACCGCCCAGATTAGGTTCATGTCATCTTCAGGGGACGACTGGTCCGACTGTTTCCGCGTCGATGGGCTCAAGCTCCCCGCACAGCCCTTTTTGGGTGTGTCCGCACTGACCGGCCAAGTATTCGACACGCACGAGTGAGTTCACCCTCGTCCCCGTCTAACCCGGCCACTCACCCCACCCCGTAGCGTTATCTCGATCACTACCTCGTCCGCGATCCTCTCCTCCAAAGACGCCCCCCTCAACAGGCTCTCCTCGGGTGGCTTCTTCAGCAGCGGCCGTCGCCCCGACGGGTCCCGCTCGTCCTGGCTCTCGTTTTTCGTCAAGCTCGTCTTTTTCGCGGGTGTTTGCGTCGGTGGGGTGTATGGCTTCAAGGCCTACCGGCTCCGCAGCCGACGGCGCCACCACGGGTTGTCCTCCTTTGCGGATGGCAGCGCGGGGACGTTCGGTGGGCTTGGGATGGGTGTCGGGATGTCGGATTTTGGCGACCGAGGGACGTACGGGTCGAGGAAGCGGTTCTAGAGCAACACGAGGGGGCACAGTTTCCTTTTTTTTTCGTGGTCTTTTTATCGTTTATAGTTTATCCATATGCACGTCACACATAGCGTCGATCGAGGATGGTATATTCGATCATCGGTGCGCCGCTGGAATAAAAATGTACCTAGTGCCAAGATGCGTGCTATGGCGTGTGGATCAGAAAAGCGTAGGCACCTGGCAGAGCGGCCCTTTGGTTGGATGGGATCACCCTACGACATAAGGGTCCCCGTCCGAGCCCAAGGCTTCGTCCACCTCCCCCAATCTGGCATTGACGGCACTGTTGAATCTTGTCTATGGCTGTATTGTACCCCACACGTTCAAAATTCGAAATGGTTACTATCAACGCTTAATATATTGGAATCTTGGCTCGAGCGGTTGTGGTGCGAACCTCGCTCAACTTTGGTACATAAGACTCGACATAAAACGACAGTCGTGAACAAGTTGAAAATATAAAATGTGCGAGAGCAACACACGAGAACAGGGCAAAGGGACTGGCAGAGAGAGCGAAATAGAACGAGAGAGAGATACATGGGTTCCAACTAGAAGACAACAGGGTGCACAGTACAGGTGTTTGGTTATTCGAGGTACGCAGGTCGTAGATGAGATCGTGAAGACATAATCAGGGAACTAGCAACACGAGCCCAATTACAACCCGTATCGAGCCGCTAGACTTTCTAGGACGACTGGGGGTAAGGAAGTAACCAATACTTGCCACACGGCAGGGGTACGATCCCGGACTCCTGTCAGGATCTCTCGAAACATTTCGTTGAGCTCTGAAGAGGGGTTGTCCCGCTGCACGACAGCCGCACAGAACGAGAACAGACTTAGACTCTACAGGCGTCGCGATGCGTCATTAGTCATTAGGAGTGGGGTAGACCGAGATCGCGTACCATGATGAAACCAGTAGGATTCGTCTTCACAAGCATGCAGAAACCACGGAAAGCGGAGTCCGTCCCCTCCGTTTCATGGAGCCCGCAAAACACCGCACACCATGTATCAGCAAACTCTGGTAGATGGGGTGCAACGAGGTCCGGATGCACGAGACCGATCCGACCGATTGATACGGCGACACTTTCATAGAGCTCACGCGGTGCCAGAGGGAGTAACAAAATTGCAATCAGACGATCAATCAGGGGTTTGACCCATTGTTGGAACTCAAGATCGCCTACAGAAGTGGAGAATGAACAGAAGATACGCAAAAGAAATCGGAGGATCATACCTCGTTTGTACCGCAGTGCAACTTCACCAACGGACCAAGCAAGCTTGCACTGAGCGCCGAAGGCCTCTTCCTTTGGCTTTGGATCGAGCTGTAGGATGAGTGCTGGCATTAACGCCGGGAGATAGGGTCGCAAAAGAGTGAAGCATTCGATCGCCAGATGACCAACGAGTGCATAGGCCGATTGACGCACAGGCGATTGTGGGTGCATCCAGCAAGAAGCAAGCAATACGAAAGGATCGATGTCTGGTTTTGTAGATGAGATGGAGGGTTCCAGAGACGTGCCCAAGCCCCGCACTAGGCCCGAAAGGAGATCCAGCGATGCGACGAGGAGCGACTTGTCCGGCTGATCCAGATCTAGATTTTGCTGGGATGCTTGGTACTTAAGGACCGACTGGTGGACGATTTTGACGCATCTCGCGAAAGCGAGAGGTACATATGATGTGAATCTGGGCCCTATAGCAGGTGCAACGGACGAGAGACACTGGAACGTGTTAGTATCAGTAGCATCAGATCACATAAATTGCCACCTCCAGCAAGGGGATCAAATCTTCATTATCATCTTGTAATGTCTCCCACCGGCTAGCGAGTGGCGGCATCAATATCTCGACATACTGGGGACTTGACAATTCACGTCCCACAGCGTCTGCAAGGATGCCGATTGCGTCATACAAATTGGGCATGCTCCGGTACTGATACTTCTGGAACGCCAGAACGAAATTCTGCAGAACTTGCCCGAGGTAGGGACAAAGCTTTGTGCCTGCATCTTCCTCCATCGACAGAGCTGCGAACGCGCCGCAAGCAGCCTCTTGAACACGCCTGTTGTCATCCAAAACCATCCGAAGAAGCTGGCAAGAGATGTGAGCTAGCGAGCCTTCCCCTATCAATCTTGTACGTACTCCTTCCATGGTAGGGGTGAGGTATCGGTCCCTGTGGTCTTCTGATATTGGTTGCATGTACCAGCTTGCATAGCGGCCCAACGACCAACACGTGGTTGAACGAACAAGAGGCTACCAAGATTGGGCATAAGAGACGTAGGTGTACACAGATTCAAATCTTGTAACGCACCATACCATCATTCAGTGAGTTGTGCAAGTAGGGGATGAGAACGTTCAAGTCCTCCCTGATGTGATCAATACAGCCTCGTCATGCTGTCAGCATTGGATGGCGGGAAGCATCGAGCCAGACCCACCTTCAGCAATTGCACCCAACGCTAATATTGCACCTTCCCTTTGCGGCCACTCTGTCCTCCGTAGCCTGTCTTTCAAGGAAACATGGACAGCATTCATCAGGTCGGCACCGAACGCGACCGCCCACATGTCCAAAGCATTTGAGGCACAACTTCGGAGATTCGACCCCATGGACATTTTATCGGCAAAGTCGTCGCTTCCCTCGTTGCGTACGGTGGTATCTTCCATCTTCCCCTCCAGCTGAAGCAAATTGTCCTCGTTGTATACCATACAGTCGAGGAGGGCAGGGGCCACACGTCCGAGGAGAGGATGGAAGTGCGGTGCGAGATTGGGTTTCTCGGCTAAAATCAACCAGAATCCACATGCCTCTATTGCGACGCTCTCGTTTTCATCCCCGAGGGTGTGCAGCATATACTCTGCGACGTTGGCTATCTCCGGCACGAACCTCTCGGGCCAAGCAGCGAGAAGCAATGTAAAGGATTTGCATACGTGGCGGCGGACTGAAGGATCTTCATCCGATGCGTGCATGAACAAACATGCAACGAAGGTGTCAATGTGCGTAAAAAGCGACTGAGACTTGATCGGCACGAAATAGGATAAACAAGCAATGGCATGGGAGCGCATCTTGGGTGATGGGTGCTCTGATAGCTTCAAGAATTTTGAGATCATATGTTTGAGCGGCCGGGTTCCACTAGTCTCTTCGTCTAGTCTCCGCGGAAAGTCTTCGCAAGCGCGTTCAAAGACACTTAGAGCGCTCTACACCAAGTTTCAGTACAGGATCAGATCTAAGAAATGACACGGCAACGCGACGACTCGGAAAATTAATCCTACAGTCGCCAAGAGTCGCGTCAACGTACTCTTGGCATTTACGTCGCGCGGATGCGAATGTCACATATTTGGAAGGAGTATCGCCTCACCTCTTGATGGTTCCGATCACCCAGCATACAAAGGAGTTGCTCGAGACAATCAGCCCAGTTCCCGGGTTCCAAGGCTTTTAGGAACGCGACAATGCCTTGACCGACAGCAGTCCGGACCAACGTGGAAGGGTCCTTGAAAGCAGAGAGGACGGCGGCTTTAGCATACTCTGCCGCCCCAGGGGATGACTTGAGAATCAGGTAAGCGTTGTTCTTGAGAAGATGACCAGCAGCTGCCCGTATCTGGTCCTCCTGAGGCAGGGTGACCAAGATATGAGCCAGATATGCAATGTAGTCCGGTACGCGCGTGAAGCGTTTGAGTTTCTGTGCGAAAGAGGTAAACACGGCGAGATCGGGGTAAAGAAGAGAGCAGGTCGTGCATGAGTGATAGCCTTTTGCCCCTCGTTTTGGGTGTCAATAGAATCACGTATCGTCTGAAGGATTTCCTGCAGTTTCGCAGGCTCGGGAGGACTCCAAGAGGCCATAGAAATGAGACGGAGGAAGGGAGGGAATGTACACACTCTGGATGAAGGAAAGAAACAACTTGAAGTTCGGCTTAACACCTCTCCCCCTCCTGTATGCCAATTTACGTTTATCGCCTGTGGAGCTGCTCCATGCAGCAAGGTGACGATGAGGTGATGCTAGCATGGTTTGTCGGCGCATGTCCAAGTCGGGACTCGAGAGGATCCATCGAAAATCCAATTGTGGGTTGTAGGTTGGGTCGAGGGTAACATAGGATATGATTAGAAATGTTAATACATACTAGTCTTAGGCTCTAGATCTGACTTTCAGCATAACTTGAATGTGTATCATGGTGCACAACGAAGTTAAGTCGAAAAGTTTGGAGGAAAATACACCGTCGGGGTCCTCGCTGGGATGACCCCATCAGTCGCTCAAATCTCGCTGCAAGTCGGATGCATTGATCGGAAGAAAGGTATCTACGAAGTGTATGTATCATTTGAATATATACGTAAGTTCGAGAGCCAACTAGGTACAAGTATTCATATTCAGAAGCTACTTGTGGTTAGCCAAACTGCTTGTGACTAGTGCATTCGAGCGGGAGAGGACACGAACGTGGAGAAGGTATTTATTGCTACTATCAATTGATTCCCAAACGCACGTCGTAAAGACAAGGTGGAGTACAAGGGTTTGGTGAGTGTTCGGGTCATAGATGAAGTCGCAGAGGTATAACCAGGAAGCTATGGGAAGTTCGCGGTAATCAGAGCTGCTTTCCGAGAATGACATAAAAACGGAGTCAGACATTTGTTCATACACCGATTACACCCCGTATCGCGCTGCTAGCTTTTCTTGAGTGTCGGCGGGGAAGGTGGCCACCTGTGCTCGCCACCCGGCGGGGTCGTGATTCCGGAATCCCGTCAAGATCTCTCGAAACGTTTCGCCGAGCTCCGGAGAGGTATTGTTCCATCGGACGATGGCATTACAGAACCCCAACAAGCTCTGCGAGCACGACGACCTGCAATCAGCATTCGACCACCGGTGTCATGACGGAGATCGACTAACCCCGATGATGCCGGCAGGATTTGTCTTCACAAGCATGCAAAAACCACGGAAACTGGAATCTGTCGCTTCGCTTTCGGGGATCTCGCTTAACATCTCACACCATGCTTGTGCGAACTCGGGCAGACGGCGTGCAACGAGGGCTGGGTGCGCAAAACCGATCAGGCCAATCGATACGGCAGCGTTTTCTTGAAGGCCCTGGGGTGTCCCGGGGTATAATAAAATTGGAATCAGACGGTCGATCAAAGGATTGACCCAATGACGGAACTCAGGGTCGCCTACAGAAGTGGAGAATAAACAAAAGCTATACAAACGAAGCCTTGGAGATCATACCTCGTTTGTACCGCAATGCAATTTCGCCGACAGACCAAGCAAGGTTGTTGTAAGCGCCGAGAAACTCTACCTTCGGCTCGGGATCGAGCTGTAGGATGAGCGCGGGCATTAATGCAGGGAGGTAGGGTCGCAAGACAGTGAAACATTCGGTTGCGAAATCACCGACGAGTGCATAGGCTGATTGACGTACAGACGATCGTGAGTGCATCCAGCAAGAAGGAAGTAATAGGAAAATATTGGTATCCGGTTTCGTAGATGAGAGGGTGAGTTCCAGGGACATACCCAAACCTTGTACTAGGCCAGATAGAAGATCCAGTGATGCGACGAGGAGCGAATTATTTGGCTCATCTAAATCTAGATTTTGCTGGTACGACTCGTGTTGACGGAGTGACGTGTGAATAATATTGATACATCTATGGAAGAATAGATCTGCATATGGTGCGAATCCAGGCCCCATAGCGGGCACAACTGATGAGAGACACTGGAGTACGTTAGCTCCGGCCACATTAAGCCAGGAAGGTTTTCACCTTAAGCAAAGGGATCACGTCTGTGTCATCATCTTGTAGTATGTTCCACCGACTACTGAGTGGAGGCATCAGTATCTCGACATACTGGGGATTTGACAATGCGCGTCCCACAGCGTTTGCGAGGGTACCGATTGTTTCATACAAAACGGGCATGTTCTTTCGTCGGTACTTCAGGAGCCCGAAGACCAAGCTACGAAGGATCGGCTCAAGGTGGGGACACAGTTTTGTGCCAGCAATATGCTCGAAAGTTGCGAAGGCGTTACAGGCAGCTTCTTGAACACGCTTGTCATCGTCCAAAACCATCCGAAGAAGCTGACAAAGAAGTGAGCTAGCGAACCGTCATCCATCAATCCCATACACACCCCTTCCACGGCAGAGGTGAAGTATTGGTTCCTGCGGTCTCCTGATATTGGTTCTGTGCACCAGCTCGCATAACGGCCCAGCGTCCAGCAGGCAGTCGAGCGAACAAGACGCTGCATAAATCGGGTGTCAGAGACATTGCGTATTTGGATTTGAATCGCGTAACGCACCGCGACATCATTCAGTGCGTTGAGCAAGTGGGGGACGAGAACCTTCGAGTGTTCCTCAATGTGATCAATACAGCCTCTTGCGCTATTAGCATCGAACTTCCAGGAAGTATCAAGCAAAACTCACCTTCGGCCATAGTCCCCAATGCGAATATCGCACTCTCCCTTTGTAGCCACTCTATACTGCACAGTTTATCTTTCAAGAGGGTAAAGAGAACGTTCATCAGATCGGCACCGAACCTGACGGCCAACGCGTCCAAGGCAGCTGCAGCACATTTCCGAGGACTCCACTCTACGGACATTTCTGTGGTAAGTTCGTCTTGTTCCAGGCCGTTGTCGTCACCGTCTTCATAATTACCAATCGTTTCCTGGCTGCAGGCGATGCGCTCGACCCCCCTGCGGGTAATCTTCATCTTGTCACGTTCCAACCCATGGGCTTTGGCAGCATAATGACGTGGTTGTATGTCACCCCACTTGTCACGTACGGTGGGATTTTCCCCATCCTCCTCAACCCAGAGTAAGTCATCTTCGCCGTATACCATGCAATCGAGGAGCGAAGGGGCTACGTGACCAAGGAGGGGATGCAAGTACGGTACGAGAACGGGACGTTCGGCAAACGCCAGCCAGAATTCACAGGCTACTAATGCGACGTTCTGATTTTCGTCCTTCGTGGAGCATAGCATGTACTCTGCGACGCTCGCCATTACTGGCAAAAGCTTCTCGGGCCAGGTGCCAAGAAGAAATAGGAGAGCTTGGCATACATGGCGGCGAACCGAAGGATCTTCATCCAGTGCGCGATCGGAGAGACATGCAATGAATGTGTCGATGTGAGCAAAAAGCGGCAGAGATTTGATCGGTATGAAAAAGGATAAACAAGAGACAGCATGCGAACGCATCCTAGGCGATGGGTGGCTTGATAGCAGCAGAAATTTCGGTATCATGAAGTCGAGGGGACGGGTCCCATTGATTTCAATGTCTAGTTTCCGCGGAAAGTCTTCACAAGCCATTTCGAAGACACTGATAGCAGCCTACTCCGGATTTCAGTACAATAATCAACGACCCAAAAGGCGAGTGGACAGATGGAATGTACGTCGGGTTAATGTAGTATCATAATATGACGCATTTGCAGGGCCATAATGCGGATGCCGATAGCACATCTCTGGACAGTGAGGATCACCCTCGACCCACCTCTTGACGACTTGGATCATCCAACATGCCAACGAGGTGCTCGAGACAATCGGGCCAATTTCTGGGTTCTAATACCCCTAGGAACGCGACAATATCTTGACCGGCAGCAGTTCGGACTAACGCGGAAGGATCGCCAACGGTAGCAAGGACGGCACCTTTGGCATACTCTGCCCCCTCTGGGGAGGTCTCAAGAATCAGATAGGCATTGTTCTTGAGGAGATAACCAGCAATTATCCGAATCTGATTATCTTCCTGTGGAAATGTGGCCAAGATATGGGCCAGATATGCAATGTAGTCTGGTACGCGCGCGAAGCCGTCGAGTTTCTGTGTAGGAGGTAAATCTGACAAGGTCCGGGTTGAAGAAGGGGGCAGGTCATACATGAACGATGGCCTTTTGAATTTTGGTTCGGGTATCGGTGGAATCGCGTATCGTCTGAAGAACTTCCTGCAATTGCGCAGGCCGCGGACTCCAAGATGCCATCGAGGTGAGTCACGCCACGAAAGAATATTTGTTAGTAGTAGTACCGCGCGAGCACTGCCACAGAGGATTGCTGGTGAAATCCACGGCGACATCGAGATTGGTAAAGAAGAGTGAAGTATGCCGTAGTTCAACAACATTAACCACAGGAAGAAAGGCATAACAATGAATATCCACTTGTCCGTGCGTTGCTCGGAGAATTTGTATCTACTACTGTACTATCTACTACAAAATATGCGTATCGTTGGCATAAGAAAAGAAAGGTAAGTCAAAGAGAAGAGAAGACCGCAACATCTAGTCAATATTCGTATCAAAAACGAGCGTGAACAAGCTGAAAATATACAAAAACGACACATCGAGGATGAGGGAGATGAGGTATGTACGTAAGTTCGAGAGCCAAGGTGTTTGGTAACCAGTAACTACTTGTAACTACTTGTAAGCAACTACAGATGAGTTCGGAAAGGAGGCAACGCACGGACCACAACTGACCCGCTGGAGAGAAGAAAATGCTTATTGTTACTACTCAATTGATGGTCGACACACAAATGGCAGAAGACAAACAAAGTACGCGGAGTACAGGGGATTGGTCGTTCGGGTCGTAGGGATATGTGGGTCGTAGATGAGATCGTGAAGATATTATCAGGGGAAGTAGATACGTGGACCCGATTACACCCCGTACCGCGCCGCTAGTCTTTCTTGGATGGCCGGAGGAAAGACAGCCACTTGTGCTTGCCACCCAGCGGGGTCGTGGTTCCGAAATCCTTGCAAGAGTTGTCGGAACATTTCATTGAGTTCCGGAGAGGGGTTGTTCCAGCGGACGACAGCGTTACAGAACCACAACAGACTCTGTTGGTAAGGTAACATGCCATTAGCCTTTGACCACGAGGATGGCAGATCGACATCAACCGACCTTGGCGATACCAGCGGGATTCTGCTGCACAAGCGTGCAGAGACCACGGAAGGCAGAATCCTTCTCCTCGTTATCACGAATCTCATACAACGCCTGACACCACGCTTGAGCGAACTCTGGCAGATGAGGTGCAACGAGAATCGGATGCATGAGACCGATCCGGCCAATTGATACGGCGGCATTTTCGTGGAGGCTACGGGGTGCCTTGGGATGTAACAAAATCGGAATCAGACGGGCAATCAAGGGATTGACCCATTGTTGGAACTCAGGATCGTCTACACGTGAAATGAATAGGTGACATGCAACAGGGACGCTGAAGATCTTACCTCGCCCATACCGCAGCGCAACTTCACCGACAGACCACGCGGCATTGTTGCATGCGCTGACAAACTCAACCTTTGGCTCGGGATCGAGCTGCTGGATGAGTTCTACCATGATCGGAGGAAGGTGGGGCCGCAAGAGAGTGAAGCATCCCATTGCCAGGTCCCCAACGAGTGCGTAGGCTGACTGACGGACTGGTGCTTGCGGGTGCTTCAAGCAAACGGTAAGTAAAGTGAAAAGGTTCGGTTGTGTTTGTGAGATAATGGGTTCGAGAGTAATACCCAAACCCTGAGCTAGACCCGATAAGAGATCAAGCGACACGACGAGGAACGACCTGTCGGGTTCATCCAAATCTGGATTTTGCTGGTACGCTTGATATTGAAGGAGTGATTGGTGGACGAGGCTGACGCATCTTTGGAAGACAAGGGGTGCATATGGAGCGAAACCGGGCCCCATAGCAATGGTAACTGATGAGAGACACTGCGAAAGGCGTCAGAATCAGGTGCATCGCTTCAGGTCACGATGTCCATCACCTCGAGCAGCGGGATCAAGTCATCGTCGTCATCTTGAAGTTTGTTCCACCGGCCAGTAAGTGGGGGCATCAGAATATCCACATACTGGGGATTAGACAATGCACGTCCCACGGCGTCTGCGAGGGTACCAATCGCATCATACAAGATCAACATGTTCTTGTGTTGGTACTTCTGGAACGCGAAAACCAAGTTACGCAGAACCGGTTCAAGGTAGGGAACAAGTTCTCCACCAGCATCTTCTTCTAGCGTCGCGAAAGCGCTGCAACCAGCCTCTTGTACGCGCTTGTTGTCGTCTAAAACCATTCGCAGAAGCTGGGAACGACGTAAGGTCGCGAACCGCATCCGTCAATCTCACACGTACCCCTTCCATCGTTGGGATAAAGTATTGGTTCTTGTGGTCTTCTGATATAGGTTGCGTGCACCAGCTCGCATAGCGGCCTAATGTCCAGCACGTGATTGAACGAACGAGGGGCTTTAGGCATTGCATATCAGGGACAAACATACAAATGTGCTCGTATCGTCTAACGCACCTTGGGATCATTCAGCGTGTTGAGCAAGTAGGGGATGAGAACCTTCAAATGTTCCTCGATGTGATCAATACAACCTTATTATCCCGTCAGCATTGAACCGACAGAACGCTCAAGCCAGACTCACCTTCGGCCATAGCACCCAACGCTAATATCGCACTCTCTCTTTGTAGCCACTCTGTACTCCATAGTTTGTCCTTCAAGGGGGCAAGGAGGACGTTCATCAGATCGGCACCGAACCTGACAGCCAATACATCCAGGGCGGCTGCGGCACACTTCCGTAGATTCCACTCCGTGGACATCTCATCAGCAAAGTCATCATCATCCAAGTCATAGTCGTCTTCATCGTCATCGATCGTTTCCTGACCGTATGCGCCACGCTTGGCCGTCTCCCCCGCAGTCTCCGCCCCCTCGCGCTCCAACCCATGGGATTTGGTACTATAGTGACGTGGTTTTATGTCAGTGTCCTTGTCGGGTACAGTGGTGTCTTCCGCGTCCCCCTCGAGCCAAAGCAGGTCATCTTCGCCATATACCATGCAATCGAGGAGTACGGGAGCTACACGACCAAGAAGGGGATGCAAATACGGTGCTAGATCCGGGTCTTCGGCAAACGTCAACCAGAATTCACAGGCCTCTAATGCAACGCTTTCGTTTTTGTCCTTGGTAGAATATAGCATATACTCCGCGACGTTCGCCATCTCCGGCATTAGCTTCTCGGGTCGAGCAGCGAGGAGTAACACAAGTGCTTGGCAGACGTGACGACGGACTGAAGGATCTTCATCCGATGCACGCTTGAACAAACATGCGATGAAGGTATCGATGTGCGCGAAAAGCGACTGCGAGTTGATGGGCACGAAATACGATAGACAAGCAACGGCATGGGAACGCATTTTGGGTGATGGATGCTCTGATAGCATCAGGAATTTTGGGATCATGAAGTCGAGAGGCCGAGCTCCGCCGATCTCAATGTCCAGTTTTCGTGGAAAGTCTTCGCAGGCCTTTTCAAAGACACTGAAAGCAGCCTAAATCGCATTTCAGTACATAATTAATGGTGCCAAGAAACGGAAAAATGAGGCGGTACTGCGACGGCAGGTGAACTTGTAAATGAAGGGTCGCCGAATCGCGAACACTCCTGACAGAATGACAGGTACGGCCATATAGACCCGAACAAACAATACAGCACCTATACAAACGGCGCACGGCACCGCACTATGGCGCGCTCGCAGGCTTACAGAATGGACGCTAATAGTCGCCTGCACAAGAGTTGTCGACTCACCTCTTGACGATTCAAGTCTGGATCATCTAACAGAGCAACGAGTTGCTCGAGACAATCGGGCCAATTTCTAGGTTCGAGCACCCCTAGGAAGGCGACAATGTCATGACCGGCAGCAGTCCGGACCAACGCGGAAGTGTCGTTGAAAGCAGAAAGAACGGCAGCCTTAGCATACTCTGCTACTTCGGGGGAAGCTTTGAGAATCAGGTAAGAATTATTCTTGAGAAGATAACCAGCAATTGTCCGAATCTGGTCCTCCTCCTGTGGCAATGCGGCCAAGATATGGGCCAGATATGCAATATAGTCTGGTACGCGCGCGAAGCTGTTGAGTTTCTGTGCAAAAGGGAGGTGAACACAACAAGATCGGGATAAAGACGGAGGCAGTCGTACATGAGTGATGGCCTTTTGAACTTTGTTTTGGGTGTCGGTGGAATCGCGTATCGTCTGAAGAATTTCCTGCAATCCCGCAGGTTGAGGACTCCAAGATGCCATCGCGCACGAGCTGAGACGCGTCAAGGGAAGAAATGGTTGGGAAACGCGCCGGATGAAAGAAAGAAACAAGGTCGACTTGTTTCTCGCCAACACACACTCTCCTCTGTGTACCGATGTTTATCGCCCGTGGGAATTCCATATCTCAGCATCGGTCACATAGTCACACATCACGTGTCTAGACTTGGTTTGTGAGTGAGTGAGTAGTACTCATTAAAAACAATGATTAACACACTCTGCATTCTGACTACTCGAGACCATTAAACTTTACTTGTGGAGCGAACAGTGACTCGTGGGAGTACCCGGAACTTGTTGAGACTCCCTCCGAGCGGCGTGGCTTGATTGACTACGGATCCATCTGGATCAATTGAGCAGGCATGTGCTGGAATTCTGTGGACGCGCCTCTGGACTACTTGAATTAGTATGAGAAGACCGTACGTAAACGGAACCCTAGTAGGCTAGGGGGTTGCCTTTACCCACGTTGTTAAATAACTACCGCCTCCCGTCGTTATTAACCTCCACTGCCAGTAGTCTACACCTATGATCCATCTAAGATTCACCTACACAAACGAGGCATCCAACCGAACCATTACAATATCCCGGCCCATGTTTCACGTCTCACTCGGTATAATGATCATCTGAACCTGATACGTTGATCTTCTCGACGATCGTCTTTACCCTCTCATACACAGCGAAGACGATCGCTTGGCCAGGCGCAACGCGGAGGACTCGAGGCGTGAAGTTGGGCAGATC
>JBBPMU010000043.1:0-98452 GCA_038090475.1 Wakefieldia striispora
CGTCGAGCCAAGCATCATCGCCCACATTTTTTCGCCGCTCTCTACGCCATGCTCTTTCCCCCATCGTTCGTGGCACTCACCTTCGCGCTGACCGCCTTCGGCATGCCAACCAAGCGTGACGCGGCCCAGGTGCAGGCAGATCTCGCCGACATGAATTCCCAGACCCTCGCGCTCGACAACGCCCTCCACGCGTTCCCCAACAGCGGCGGTACGCTCGGCCAAGCGTTGGTAAGTACCGTCGCCTCCCTGCGCCTCCCGTCATGCAGTGATACACCTGGCCTGTCGTCGTCGGCAGACCATCCACGGGGACGTCCTCGCGCTCGAAGACAGCACCACGACCGCGACGGCGGACGTCTCCGTAAGTGCCCCTCCCCCCGTCTGGTCTCCTCCGTCATTCATGTCCCTCGCGCGCGACAGGCGAGCGGCCCGTTCAGTGAGGCCGACGCCGTCATCACGAACGCCTACATCTTCGGCACCCTCAAGCCAATCATCCTGACCACCCTCGGCGACCTCACCGCCAAGGCGTCCGCGTTCGCCGCCATCAGTGCAGGCGCCATCGTCTTGGACGACCTCCAGAACCTCCAGAAAGCGACGGACGCGTTCGGGGAGGCGATGGTCGCGAAGATGCCGGTACGTTCGTTGGGCACGGCGTGGTGTCCCCGGGACCGCTGCGAGATGTGGTCTGCGCTGACGATGGTGGTCCACAGGTCGATCAGCAGGCGGAGGCCGAGCTGCTCCTCGACGAGATCGAGAGCGTGTTCGCGACGGCGATTAATGCGTTTGTTTGAACTTGGGGTGAGTGTTGGTGGTCGAGCGAGCGCAGTGGTCGGGTGTGGGAAGGAACGTAGTCGGTAGCAAGACACCGTGGATTCGCGAACGACCGTGTCGTGGGTTATCGCAGATGGCCACGTCGCCGACGACGTGGCATGTTGTCGTACAGCGTGAATAGCGGCACCAGGATGAGCACCACTCTTGGAGACCGAACATACACCGTGACGCCAGCAGACGCCGTACGGTGCGCCCGACGATGGCACATGCCTGGCGCCCATCGAACACGGCTCGATGTCGCACTCGGTGAACGAGCGTTCGGACGCGGACGATAACCCCGTTTCCAACGGCATCCAGAGCCACCCTGGTCGGGGCTTTGCGTCGCCAGGTCCCCCCGGCCGACACACGGCACTATCGACCAAGACTCATTGTCAAAAAAAAGAAAAAATGAGATGAGATCGCGTCTAAAGTTCCGAACGACGCGTATGAGATACCCCCACCTCCGCGTGTTGTTGACATCCGCGCAATACCCGGGTGAACCAGGTTCAGCCCCTCACGCGGTTCGACCTAAAAATAAATTCAAGGCCACGTGGCACGAAAGGTGTGACATAACGATGAAACCTGTATTGCATGGCGTGTATGTACTGTATATATAGGCTGTATGTCAGACGAAGATCCGTCTGATTTTTTCTTTGCGACAGGACCAAAAGAAAAAAAAAAGCGAAAATGGAACACATTCGTCTAATGTCCAGAAGAGACAGAAACAAAAAAAAAAGAGTGAATCGAGTGTCCACGGCGATCGTGCCACGAAACCGTTCGTCGGTGCATATAATAATATTACACGTATCTGGGTATACGAAACGTGCGGGGTTTTGTTGTGGTGGTTGTGTATGGGATTGAGCAGTCGTGAAGGGAGCAAATGAAAGAAGAGAACAAAAGTGGGGCTTTTGTAAAGAAAAAAAAATGAGGGATGGGAGCAAGAGAGAAGTGGATTGGGGTGTCGTTCGCACTGGATATATTGTGTGAATCCAATCATACCATGCCTGAGTGCCCTTCAGAAACGATACCGCATCGCGTTGGTGTGGAAGGTGAACATGACGAGGAAGGGAAGATGAGAAAGGAAGATGAAACGATTGGTATATCCGATACCAAAAAATAACCAGGTTTTGGGGTCGTGGTGTTATGAGAAACGAGAAAGAAAGAAAAGGGATATGCCAGACACTTTTACCCAGAATGCGCAGCGCCCTGTATGTGCAAAAGAGTCATGTCACCAAAAGAATATAACACCAGGTTGAATCTCGAAGCGAACTATAGCGAGGAGTGCACGGGTGAGATGATATAGGTGTAGAAGTCTGTGGCTAGCGCCTAACAAATGATATGCAGCGAAGGTGATAACGACGGCATTAGATGAAGAATTGCGTGCTGTACATCTTCATCAGTACCTCGACGGGTGCCCGTGAACAGAAAGACACTCACTGCATCCGACTGCACGCATGCACCTCCATCTCCTCCATCTTATATGAATTCAATTCCTCCTTTATGCGCTGCGCCAGGGCTGGCGTCAGTCGGCTCCATGTCGCCGGTTCACTCCTCCGATCATAAACTGTCGACGAAAACGTATCGTACACTGACAAACTGTCCGCGAACACCAACTTTTTGGCTATCGCAGGTCCGGAGGCAGAACGATGCGAGAGCGTCGCTGGAACAGTTGGGATCGTCGACAACGCGGGTGCGGACGAGTTAGGCAGCGAAAATAGAGAGCCATGGTGTGGCGAGGAACGTCCTGATTCTAGGTCAGAACAGGGCAACGAGTCAGATGATGAAGCAAACGAAAGAGCACGGAGGCTGGGTATATCACCTCCCGCATTACCGCCGTTGTTGTTAGAATGTGAAGACGAGTGCGATGGGTGTCGGTGAAGGCCATCGATGTGATCCGGGTCGGGTGAGGGTATACGTGCTAATGGTCCGAGCTCAGTGGTTGATCCGGGATGTGAGTTGTAGGAATTGGAACGTATGCGAGGCGGGTTTCCTGCCTGGTCTGCAATGAACGAATCTTGGTTATAGTTGTCAGCCCCTGCAAGGATGACAGAGATCGCGCCGCGATCGCCACGCCCAGTTAGACCGGTCGAGGCGTGCCCGATCACGGACGCACCTTTCAAGATCCCCTTGGCTGGCGCTCTCGATCGGTCCAAGCTTCTCCGCATAGACCTTGCCCATTCGAGCACTTCCTCGTCCTCCGCTTGTGGCCCCACCGCGATGCGAACGGTCTCGTCTTCTTCCTCTGGCCAGGGTTCGTCATCGTCCCACCCCTCTGAGATATAATTTTGGCCATGCGGTGCGCCGTATTCCGGTCCATGACCATCCTCGCTTCCTGAATCGGAATCTTCTTCCACTATGACCCGCGTGCCATCTTCCGCGATTCGCCGACCCGGCCCAGGTGAATCCCCTCTCGACGTTGCCGTATTCTTTTCCCACGTCGTTGGCACCGGGACAGCGCTCCCATTGGTACTCGACCCCGTCGCCTGCTGAGCCTGACTCGCCTGTACCTCAGCTTGCGCTTCCGTAGCGGCCTTCGCTTTCGCGGCAGCCTCCGCGTTTGACTTGAGCGTGTGTTGCCGCGCGAGCTTCGCAGCAGGACTCAGACCGCTCATGCTGGCGTCCGTCCAGTCACCCGTCGACCCGCTTCCCCTATCGAGCTCTGCAATCGCGTGCGACACGGTCGGTTCGGCAACGCTCCCTTTGGCATCTTTTTTCTTCTTTATTTTCTTCCCAGAAGAGGTGCCTGCTTCTCCCTCGCCGTCCTTGTCCTTTTCCTTGTCCTTTTTGTCTTTGAACAGCGATGTGATGCCCGCAAGAGAGTTGCGGCGCGCGAGTTTCCCGATGGAGCCGATCTTGCGAATAACGACCGACGCTGAGGACATCGTGGATGAGAGCGAAATATTGTCCGTCGAAGCATTGAGGCGTGAATTGAACAGGGATGCAGCCCGCGATCGCTTCTTGCCCGGCGCGTTCGTCGCAGCACCGTTTCCACCGACGACAGTTCCCGACGTCCCCGCTGTTACGGTGCTCGACGCATCGTTGGCATCCGTGGGACTGGGCACTTCACCGTTCCCGTTCACCTTGGAGCCACCGGCGGACTCGTCCTCTTCTTGCAGCGCCTGCGCTGCGTTTAGCGAAAGGGCACGTCGCAGTCGACCCTTGAGACCGCCACTCTTGACGGCACTCGTGCTGCCAAGACCCATGGCAGAGTTCTCGAGCATGGCAGCAAGGTCAGAGTCGTCCCTAGATATGCGCCGGTCTGCATGAGAGCTTACATGCGAGACCTGGGGGCGAGATGCTGGAGACGGGGTGGACGGGGAAGAAGTCGTATAGGAACCTTGTGAAAGTGGAGAGGGACGTGCTGGGCGTGCCTGGGTGGTATGTGAAGAGTGGTGGGAATGTGACGAGGTGGATGTAGACGATGCCGAGCCAGAGGGACGGTGAGCGGGAACCGGGGTGACTGTGGACGAGGATGAAGCAGTACGATGATGGGGAATGGCGCCTGATGACCGAGAAGGGTTGGTATTGTTAGCGCTGGCACTGGAAGATCCGCTGCCTGTACGCGCACGCGAGGCATCAGGGCCTGGGGGAGGTGGCGTGGCGTTCTGGGATGAAGAAGCGCTGCGACCGCGGACGCTACCCTGGTGGGAGGCAGAGCCGTTGGGATGTGAATGGGAGGAGGACTGACCCTGTATGCTGCTGGTGCGCTGTCGGTTGTTCCCGCTGCCGTTCCCATGGTTGGAATTACTGGAGTTGACAGAGGTGGAAGAGGAGGATGCATCGCCCCTGGCATACGGTGGCTGAAACGAACCTGGGGAACGCCAATCCGAGTCTTGCTGTTGTGGGCGCCCTGAAACGGCGTTTGTAGGGCGCCGATAAGGGTGGAAACCGTCGTAGGGTTGCTGTGAGCGGGGAGTGTCAGCAGAGGCGGTTCGATGTGTGTATCCGGGAGCGTGATGAGGGGGGTGTTGTGGATGGGGGGGAGGGGTACCGCTCGGGAAGTGGTTGAAAAGCTGGTTTGGATTGAAATACTCTGCAGGGGAGGCGGGAGCAGAAGAGGAGCCGGTACGCTGCGGGGATGGAGCGATTGGGGCGTGTGAACCCAACTGAGCCTGAGCGTTGAACATCATTTGCTGATAGGCCCACTGAGCGAGCTGGGCGTTGGCGGTGGGATCAAAGTAGGGGTTTTGAGATTGGTGAGGGAGAAGAGGGTAGGGTTGTGCGGGGAGTTGTTGGTGTTGATTTTGGTAAAATGAAGGGTAAAAGGGTTGAGCGGATACGGACGGACTCCATGGGCCCTGAGACTGCTGTACGGGATAAGGATAAGGTTGTTGGGAGTGCTGGTGTAGGGATTGCTGCGGATGGGCGGAAGAAGAATGATCGTTGGGAGGAGAAGAACGTTGACGAGGAATAGCAGAGTTTGAGGTGACTTCCATAGTGTGATCTCTTGGAGGATGCCAGTCGGAGGGTGCGAGAACGGCCATGGACTAGAAACTGGAAAGGATGGAAATAAGGATCTCGTTATGAGAGTGTGACGCTATTGTCAAGAAAAAATGATGAGCCAAGTCGAGTGTGTGTGTAAAAATTTGAACACACACGATATAACGAACTGAACGAGGAGGAGAAAAAGAGAAGGAAACGGGTCAGGAGAACGACTTGGTCAGGGAGAGACACGGTGACGGCGACTTGGCCGAGTTGCACGAACACGGTCTGGTTTGACCCGCGTTGCAGACTAGCTGCGTAACAGCCACAGGATACAAACACGCCACAACACTCTCGTCGCTGTGGACGACGACGACGGCGACAAGCAACGACAGTCCAAGAATAAATGAACCAGTTCGGGTCCATATGTATCACATGACGTCAATCAAACCGTTTCATCTTGCTATATACGGAAATATATTCACAGCCCCTAATGCTGTCGTCCGGTCTCTTCCGGTTCGTTTGAGGGTTGTCTTGTAGCTACGATTCTCCCCCCTCTTTTTTTTTTAAAAATTAGCCATCGACGGATCATCGACTGTATTCCCCGACCGCATACGTTTCTTCTATTTTCTTAACCATTGATTTCAATTTCTCCCCAGGCACAAGAATCGCTCTACCCGCGACGTCCAGTCCCACACTTTCCGCATCCCGCGGTGCAACGTCCGTATACCCATATGTCGCAACGTGCGTCGCGTGCTGCATACCGCATCGGCATCAGCTTCCGAACCGCCAGAATAGCCCACGCTAAATATACACTCGCCTGCATGATTTCGTCGTCCTCCGGATGGAATCCGTACACCCCATCCTGACTGCGTTTCGCCTGTAGATGGGTCGATCTGGACCGTTTCGAGTCGCGTTGTGCGGCGAGCATGGCCTCTTCTTCTTCCGGGGATAGTCGATACACGCGCGATATGAACAGATAGTGCGTGAATTTGTATCCTCGGCCCTGCTCAATCCGAAGTCGTGTCAAACCATAAACAGCGAAAATGACACCCACGTCTTCGATCGCCTCGTCAATCTCCTCCAAGAGCATCTTGTACATTGGAGCCATCACTTGCACGGGCATATTGATCAGACGTTCGCTCAGGACCAATCCGACGTGACACCTGGGATGATCTTGGAGCAACGACGTGAGGGTACCGTGGAACGCCGGCTCGGCATGAGTTTTCGACAACACGTAGTCTATCAGACCGCGCAAGCCTGGATGATCCTGCGTCGTAATACCATTCAGCCTCTGAATCACCCCTCTCTAGCCAGTTAGGAACACGTACATGACAGCTGATCACCGTTAGTATCGCGTATGGATCCGATCCCTCTTCTTCGTCCGTCTTGATCGTGCTCCCCACCCCACTCTCTTCGGCCATCCTCGTGACCAGGTCAGTAAGGGGTCCTGTCTGGACGCGCTCGGCGTCTGGACCAAAGAGCTGGATAAATAGTCGATTGATGGCATGGTAGTCGTTCTCCGCGTTGACGTTGTAATAGTCGAAATTGACGTCGACGAGATCGGGAACCTAGGTAGTGATATGCATGTGATGTACGGCGTGATGGAGGTGCATACATGTTCGTCTGAGCTGTCGTTATCGATGTCTATGTCGTGGGTTTGCTTGCGTTTTGACATGGACGTTCGTGTCTATCTCTGATCGGAGCGGAAGCCGGAGCTCAAATGATCAAAGACCCATTGGACTGAGGTCTCGGCGATATTCCCGGTGCCAAGTATCCGATATTTTCCAGCTCTCAAACGCACTTGTGTCGCCTCTCAACAATGCGAAAAATTTTGCACGGCGGGGGCCTGTGTGACTGTATATACCATGAACTTGTCCATCCACCGCAACCACATATTGCTTACCTAATCCACCGCTGCGGGAAACGCCATCCGCCCTGAATTTCGGGGTGAAGGGGCTGAGCATACCACCGTGAGCGGAGCCCGACACACAACGACCACCGTCCTCACTGTCACACACGATGGCCACGACAGCGACGACGACCACGACATCCGTCGTCGAGGAGGGAAAGCTCCTCAGCGAGTCTTTGGCCACCGTCAAGATTCAAGTCGGCCAGATGAAACGTCATCTGGTATGTTGCGCGTCATTTTTTTCCGTCGTCAGACGATTTAACCAGCGTCGGGCGCGCGTGCTGACTTGGTATCTCTCAGGACAACGACGAAATCATGGACGCGCTCAAAAGCGCTAGTCTTATGCTCGCCGAACTGCGCACGTCATCCCTCTCTCCGAAACAATACTACGAACTCTGTACGTACCCCCGGTATGTTCCCGTCCTTCTATGACGCTGCATCACCCTAGACATGGCCGTTTTCGATGCCCTCCGCCATCTCTCCAACTACCTCTATGATGCACACACCCAGTCCCGACATCATCTCGCAGATTTGTACGAGCTCGTTCAATACGCCGGAAACATCGTCCCCCGTCTCTACCTCATGATCACCGTCGGCTCGGTTTACATGTCTATACCCGACGCACCCGTCAAGGAAATCATGAAGGACATGATGGAGATGAGCAGGGGCGTACTAAACCCCATACGCGGCTTGTTCCTCCGACATTACCTCAGCGGTCAGACAAGGGATTACCTGCCGATCGGGACCGACGCCGGGTGAGTCCTCCTTTCCGACCTGTCTGTACGCGCGACTGATCCCCCTCGTGCGTCTAGCCCCCAAGGAAACCTCCAAGACTCGATTTCATTCGTCCTCACCAACTTCATCGAGATGAACAAGCTCTGGGTCCGTCTCCAACACCAAGGCCACTCGCGCGACCGCGAGAAGCGGGAGATGGAACGGCGCGACCTGCGTATCCTCGTCGGCACCAACCTCGTCCGGCTCTCCCAGCTCGATGGCGTCGATCTGGAGATGTACCAGCAGGGCATCCTGCCCGCGATACTCGAGCAGGTCGTCAACTGCAAGGACGTCATCGCGCAAGAGTATCTGATGGAGGTCGTCATCCAGGTGCGTCGTTCTCGCGGCTCGACGTGGCCGTCGTGTTCAACGTTGGGGGGCTAGGTGTTCACGGACGAGTTCCATCTGCATTCCCTGGGGCCGTTTTTGTCTGCCACGGCCCAGCTTCATCCCAAGGTCAACATCAAACTGATCGTCATTGCGCTCATCGACAGGCTGGCTGCCTACGCCGCGCGGGAAGCCGAGAATGAAGATCCGGAGGAGACCAAGAAGCAGGAAGAGGCTGCTGCGAAGAGACTGGCGGAGAAGGTCCGGTTGGCCAGAGAAAGGGCAAACCAGGCTTACCATCAGCAGGATGCCGCCAAGACCGAGGGCGAGGACCCATGGGGTAGCGCGGTAGAAGAGTCGGAGAAGAATATCACCGCTACCGTCGGGGAGAGCGAGAAGGTGAACGGCGTCTCGGAGGTGGGAAAAGGCAAGGAAAAGGAACAGGAAGATCAACCCGTGAAGAAATTCCGTGGAATACCAGAGGACGCCCAGCTGTTTGAAGTGTTTTGGAAACAAGTCGTGGAACTAATCAAGGTGCGTTGGTGTAGGCATTGCCGACGGCGTCTGACGTGTGTTGTTGCAGGCGCGACCGGACTTGTCAATACAAGACATCACCGCACTCTTGGTCTCGCTCGCCAATCTATCCCTGAGCTGCTATCCGGACAGACTGGAATACGTGGACCAGATTTTGGGATTCGCACATAGCAAGATCAGAGAGCATGCGGAGAGGTATGTTTACACTTGAATACATGTTTCCTATGCGCGTCGCTGATACACTGTGTAGCTCGGATCTGCACGCTCCTCAGACGGCTGCCAATTTGGCAGCGCTGCTTGTCGCCCCGATCAACTCGTACCAATCAGTCCTCACATTACTCGCCATTCCTCGCTACGTCCCGCTTCTCAGTCAACAACTGTTCTCAACGCGGCGCTCTATTGCGCACAGCGTCATTTCGAGCGTACTCAAGAACGAAACCGTGATCGAGACGCCTGGAGATGTCGATGGGGTTTTGGACCTGTGTCACGTATTGATCAAGGATCAAATGGACACGCTTGGCGGTTCGGGGACGAAAGATACGAGAGAGATACGACGACAGGGGCCTTATATGGTCGAGAAAGAGGACGTGGCTGAGGAGCAGGGTTGGTTGGCGAGGATGGTGCATTTGTTCCGTGCCGACTCATTGGCGGTGCAATTCGAGGTGGGTGTCGTGAACAACAGAGGACGTCGGGACTGATAACATGGAACAGTTGTTGCAAACGGCCCGTCGGCACCTCGAAGCGGGGGGTGAACGGATGCGCTATACCTTCCCTGCGCTCATCACCTCGAGCATCAAACTATGTCGGCGGTACAAGAACCGCGAGCATTTGGTGAGACGACCGCTCCTGTTATCGTTGCACGGACGACGTCCTGACGTCCCGACAGGAAGACGACTGGCAGTCCAAAGTGACCACCATCCTCAAATTCGTCCGCGAATGCACCTCCATCCTCGCCACCCAAGTCGACTCCCCCTCCCTCGCCCTCCGCCTCTTCCTCCTTGCCGCCCAGATCGCCTCCGAATGCGGGTCCGGCTTCGAAGACCTCGCGTACGACTTTTACGTCCAGGCCTTTTCTGTGTATGAAGACTCGATCTCGGAGAGCCGTGCACAGCTCGCGGCGATCACGTTGATCATCGGGACGTTGCAGGGTGCGCGGGTGTTTGAGGTGGATGGGTATGACACATTGATCACCAAGGCGGCGCTACATGGGGCCAAGCTGTTGAAGAAGCCACACCAAGCGACGGCGGTGCACGCTGCCAGTCACCTGTGGTGGCAGGAGGCGGCGATCGAGGAGGGTGAGATGGAGGCGGACGGGAAGAGCAAGGAGGGGAAGGACAAGGACGAGGAGGGTGCCAAGGCTGTGCGTCCCCCCCACGCACGCGGCTTTCTGACTGACCGGTTGACCCGTTTTCAGTTCCCACACCAGGACAGCAAACGCGTGCTCGAATGCCTGCAGAAATCGCTGCGCATCGCGCATTCGGCGACGGAGGAGATCGTCACGGTTCAGATCTACTGCGACACGCTCGATCAGTATCTGTATTACTTTGACCGTGGTGCGCCCGCCGTACGTTTCCCCCCGGTTCCGTGTGTGTGTGTTTCGCGTTCTGACCCTGACCGGTCAGGTCGCCCCTAAATTCATCGTCTCCCTCGTCGAACTCATCACCTCGTCCATCGACACGATCACCTCGCCCGCATCGAGCGCGTCCTACCTGCACCCATCACAACGCATCGAAGGCGTCGCCTCGCCCGAGATGATCCAGCGCCATTTCAAGAACACGTTGCAGTACATTCACAGCAAGAAGAACGGGGAGAACCCGGGGCGGTATGACGAGGTGGAGGTGGTGGGTGCGTTGTTGAAGATGGGGATCACGCGGTAGCGAATCCGGGGTACCTCATTCGGTTTCTTTTTTTTTCGTCGCGATGTGATATACATACTCTTTTTTTCTCTATTTTTTCTTTTCTTTTCCTGTGCTTTTATATGGCCAGCGTGGATTTTTGCGCATACTGGATGGCGTGGCGATGCAGGATCGACTGACTGTTGTCATGCTTCGAGTTGACGCGATACACTGTTTTTGTGACCGTTGCGCCTGCACCACGCCGACGGACGAACATCAAACAGCGACTCGGGTGACATACAGCGACACGTGCGTTGGTACACCAAACGTACGGCCCAGGTCGCGTGGCGATCGGGCACCCCTTGTTGCGAATGAAGGCGCTGAACCGAACCAAGGGTGGGCAGCGCATGATTGGTGTCCTCGTGTGGTCGGCTTGGCGACATGTGGCCACTACGTCCCTCCCGCGCAACCGAGACAAAGTGTGCATCACAACGTTTTGCGATCCCGGGGGCATGACACATATCGGTTTCGAGCACGTGGCACACGCGGACACGACACAGAACACGTGCGAGCGCGTTATTGCACACGAAGCTGACGTCAGTTCAAGGCGAGCTTCGAGCATGATCTAAGAACGAGAAGTGCGTGCGTGCGAACGAGATGCTCCAGAACGGATCTACAACGCACCCTTGTTCCAAAGGTGCTTTGGGCATGCACTGGGTAGTATACATCCGTTAGCGAACGAGCCCCCGCACGCTCCGATGCTCTTTGAGAGATGTTAGCACAATAAATCCACAAAACGATGCATTCCAATACGTGCACCTACATATACGTTACAACACAAAAGACAACGCCGAGCTCACATCGCCGCATACAAACTGTTTTATGCAAATGTCCCTTCGCCGACAGATCCAGCAACAACACCAGGCAGTCGCAAATGCGTAACGCCCACCGTTCACAGGACCGCCTGGTCTCCCATTCGATTAACAAACAATGGGGCACAGGACTTGTCAACGAAGGCACCCATGAGCTTCTGTTGAAAAACGTATGCACGGACGATAATCGATCCTCGTCGCGAACACTGCCGTCGGCCGACGGGAGAGAGGAAGGAGTCAAAGGGCGCATTCGAGGATTTCCGCCAACCAGAAATCAGCGTCAAATCTCAACGATGCGTCCATAGGAAGACAGGAAGGGGGAGGGGGGGACAGATGGCCGTGCAGTGTCAGAGTCGAATCAAGAGCACGTCGATGGGTGTATCTACGTCGTCGGTGGTCTACCGGGTGGCGTCTCGCTCCGTGGGGTTTTGCAAATTTTCCGAGTTTTTTGGGGGGATTTTCTGATTTTCTAACGGCGTGTCACAGGTTGGCCTAGAAGAACGGGATGGGCAACGTACCTGGGAAAGAGAGAGAACTAGGGAGCGAAAGTCACGTTAGGAGAGCACAAAGCAGAGCCTCCAAACATAGCATACCATATTTCTTTTTCGATTTTCCAATTTTCTGGGGTTTTCTTCTGCGAGGGAGCGTGAGCCTGAGACGGAAAAGCCCGTGCGTCCAAGAGATGTCGTACATTACCGAGAGATAGAAACTAAGCACGATCAAAAGGCATTAGAAGAGCAATAAGGATACACCAATAAGTGCATACCTGAAGACAAGAAACAAAACACCTTTCGGGTTTTCTATTTTCCGATTTTTTTTGGGTCATTTTCCTGCTGGAAAGCGTCAAGACAGACGTCAGAGCAAAGATAGGCTAATACACCATTAAAATAGTCCAAACGAGTGACAACAGTTGGAAACGGGTATTGGATGATGAACGGATCCTCGCGGAAGACGGGGCGAGCCATGGACACCGCTCAGCAACTCCAACGTCCAAGGATGACTAAGACCCCAGCCTTGATGACGACCAGATAAACGACCTCGAGTATGCACCTGAACCCATGCTGAATCTCGTAGTCATCGCTGACGGGCTGGCGTGACATTGCTGATATCGTCGTCCATGTTGGCGAGATCGACTGTAGAGCGCCGGAGCGAGTTGCAGGCCGCGAGGTCGTGCGTTCTACTCTCCACGTCGGTTGTCAGAGTGGAGGTAACGCGATTGTCTGGTGTTCGACAAGCCGTGAGAGGGATTCAGCAACGGTGAGACATAGGAGAGTCCATCAAGTATACTCACATCCAGAACAGTTCGCTGAAACATGGACTAAGTGACCGCATCAGCGCAACAGAAAGTGATGCACGACAGGTAAACTTACCTCGCATGACAATCGAACGAGGAGCCCGCCGATGTCCAAAGATGCCGCAACATCATCAAAAGCGCTCTGCTCGACGGAGCCAGAGCCAGAGCGCAGAGGGGAAAACATACAAGAGGAAGAATGTGAAGAGAATGAAGATGGCGATACCTGGCACGACGGCCGTCCTTTAATACTCGTCAGTGGTGTCAGCCGCATTCCAAAAACCATGTTAGGTCGTTGGCGGCTGACTAGGACTCGATGTCGCCGTAATTAGTTGAACTAGTCGATCGAGAGACCTCTGATACCTGAAACTTGAGGTGAAGCGACGCGTTGGCTCGGAGAGGTCTGTCTGGAGATTCCGACGGTTGAGCGTGGTCTCAGCGCAATTTATATCCCAGGGGTTTGCGGTGCTGTATCAAATTACGGCTGGGAAGTTGAGCTACACCATGATATATGCAGATAAGTTGACGGCAGTGTGGGCACTTGCGTGTGCATTGACCAGGTCTTCCGACTCGAGTCACGTCACCGTTAGCATAAACTGCAATCTGTAAACGACAAGCGAACAGATCCCTGGCAGGCTGAGAGATTTGGGAGTCCAAGTTAGATGATGTTTCGAAGTCCGGCAATGTCATTCGTATGTCCTGGTCCACGACTCACATGAATAACCACTGTCATTCCAAACACTGTAAACGGACTCCTCACCTCTAAAGATTACGGACACTCGGTCTGGTCGTGCTATTTGCATGGATCTGCGGCCACTTGCAATCCTCACAATATATATCCACAAGGTCCGGCAAGAGTTGTGCGCCACAACAAAGCCGAATCGCCTCGACGGGCCCACCTTCTCATATAGATAGACGTACCAGAACTAGGTAGGTGTGCCCCCTCCTTGGACCGTCAGCAAGCACGGCGTCGTGGACATGCTTAACTCATTTCAATCCCGTGCGACGTTACATAAACCGAACCTCTCGAATATTGTGATTATCATCAAACACCTTCCATTGAATCCGATGGAGTGAGTCGACGAGCCTTGGGAATGCGCGGGGTATTTAATAGAGGCAAACGTCCTTCACATTATCGCCCTTTCTCGAGTTTGACAATGTATCATCAATATTTTGTTAGGTCCTCATCAGCCCTTCCTTTGAAGGAGTACTCTATTGAAGTGGGCATGTGGGTGTCTCCGAATTCCTTGAACACCGTGACTTCTCCTTTTGCGGTCCTCATTCGCAAGAGATCCCATCATTCATTCCCCCATCGCTGTTTTTGCCCTCGAACTCGTCGGATTAGGTTATCACTCTGCTGGTGTCGTTTCGCAAGAGACACGTCAACAACTTGAACGTGTCCACAGCACCTGTTGACGACATCACCTGAAAAAGTCGCGCAACGCAATGCGAATGTATATTCCATCCTGCCCTGCATTGTACCCGGGTAGTAAGGACCACATGTCTTGCGATTCGCATCCAAGGTGTCTAGCACTGATCGCCTTCATGGTCGCGAGTCCGTTCAAAGCGGTAGTGATGTCAGTCTCTTCACCTCGGATTTAGCCCGCTGAAACATAGTCTGAAGGAAATATGACATAACTTGTGGCCATACCAAAGCTGATCGTATGCGGACCAACGATCGGAGTTAGTAATAATGGTGGAATCGACAATAAGGACATGCAGGTCAAAGCTCAATCTAACCGCGGCCACCACCACGATGGGCCGAGCTTCATATCGCACCGTGAAAACTATAAAGCGCGATCGGTTTCTCCTCCTGAACCATCTAACTTCTCTTCCTTTCTTTACCCTCTCACTCCACCACTGGCAGGATGGCAACTACAGCCGGACAACCTCTCGGCGAGCAAGCTGATCGAATGCCGATCACCTTCGCCTCGATATGGAACACAACCGCACCAGTTTCGCGTCTGCCCTTCGATGTCCTCACACAGATATTCCTCATTTATGTTCAATGGTACCACTACGGCAGAAATTGGGACGTCGCACGGGTACCTCAGTGGGTGGATGTATCGTACGTGTGTCGCCATTGGCGCGAGGCGGCCTTAAACTTCAAGACTCTTTGGAGCTACATGTTTGTAGCGTCCCGAGCATGGACAAATGAACTCTTGGCCCGATCCGGAGAAGTTCCTTTGCGGGTTATCATTTGTTTCTCAGGAATGGATGGAGGCCCAGCGATAGCTTTTGTGCAGCAAGTCATTCCGCATGTGGGACGCTTCCAAGAGTGCATCCTTTACCTTAACCCCTCGGATGTGATTTATGTTCTCCCCATTCTGTCGTCGCGGTCTGCACCTCTGTTACGTAGGCTGGAGATCACGGTGGTCACCCAACTCTTCTGGCACTGGTTGGTCGTCGATGCACAAACTGCATTGGATGCTCCTGGGGATAATCCGGCCCCGACAAACTATACACTCTTTAACAATGATACCCCTGCACTCCGCGAGTTCCGTCTCACGAACCACCCGCTCTCGTGGTATCGACAGGCCTTCAGTACACTCAAGGTTCTTGGCCTCCGTGACCTCCTGCCCGCCGATCGACCTACTATCATGCAGCTCAAGTCGGTCCTCAGTAGCATGTCGTGCCTCGAGCACCTTGAACTCGAGGACGCGTTTCGTGATGATCTCTCCGACCGAAGCATTCTGGAAGCTGAGAAGGTCCATCTTCCCCGTCTCAACTATCTCATGGTCTCTGGTTACGTCTCCGAAATTATGCCATTTCTATCTTGTCTCACAATTCCGCTCACCGCCCGGGTCCGAATAAGGTGTCGTCTTCGAATGCTCCCTGACGAGGACGAGTACCAGCCGCTCTTTGCATTTCTCTCCCGCAATTTTGGCAATTGCCCGGCGTGGCGGCCTCATGTCCTACCTGCCAGTGGTATCTGGCATACGTTCATCATGCATCAAATAAGGAACGGCACGCACATCGTCCTCAGTTCCGCCAATCAGAGTTGCGGGAAGCAATGTAGTCACTCGCCCTTGGTGGATTGCGATTGCGACATGCCATTGAAGGTTGGGATCGAATGGCCCTTCGGAACTGAGCACTACCACGATCTGGTCCTCGGGATCTGCCGCAGCATATCTCTTGCACCCATGCTGAAGTTGATCGTGATGAAATGTGAACCCCATCGGCGGTTCTGGTTCGATATTATATGGCATCTTCGGAACCTACAATGCATCGAATTCGTCGACGTCGACTTCAAGGAAATCGTTTTCTTGCTCGGGCTTCCGGCGCGTCTTCCCCCTGACCATGCAGATATGTCACCCAGTCGGCGTAGTCCCCAGGTTTTCGTCCAGTCACTCAGGCATCTGTGTCTTAACACCATCAAGATTGGAAGGCAGGTCCGATGCAGAGGCGATGACATGTGGCATGGGTGGAAACAAGTGGAACTTTTCCACGACGTGCTTGTTGAGCGGTCCAAGAAGGGGGCGTGTTCACTAACTCGTCTATCTATCTGTGGAAGCACCTCGTTTACCCAGGAGGAGGTCAGGCGCCTTGAGAAGGTGGTCGGGGTCATTCAGCTTCTTTGGGGCGCAAAACTCTTACCGGACCCTGCGGATGCGTATTGTGAAGATTGCATGTGGCCGCGGGTCGATGATTCGATGACAATTCTTGACACGGTGCTGGCTAGACTGAATGACGATATCTTTCTCTAGAGGTGGTGGGTCCGTTTAGGATGTGTTCGAGCGACAATGGTTACTTACGTGAATCGTAGAACGTACGAATGCAAGAGGCCAATGACGGTGAAGGGACGGGTGGGGACATTGGTCGGGAACGTCGCTGCGCATCGGCCAGCCAGGCCTCGAGTTGTAGTGTGTATATTAGTGGAGCCAAAGCATTGTCTGACTTGGACTTTCAATTTCTCGGAGGACCATGACTTTAGCAATCTTCTGCTTTACTGTAAGTTACAAATTATAGTTCAATCTCAGACGCAGAGTATTACGATGAGGGTGCTAGTAAACCACGATGGCGAGTTGGAGTCGGTGACGTGACTCAGGTCGGAAGACCCGGTCAACACACGCGAATGCCTAGTATACTGCCGTCAATTTGTCTGCGTATACTGTGGTGTAGAGCAGTGCAAACCTCTGTCTTTACCACAGAGAAACCTGTCTGAGTCAACTTAGAGGCCTCTCGATCGACTAGTTCAGCTAAATATGACGACATCGAGTTCCAGTCAGCCGCCAACGACCTAGCATGGTTTTTGGTATGGAGCTGACACCATTGGCGAGTATAAAAGGGCGGCCGTCGTGCCAGGTATCACCATCCCCTTCTTTCTCTTCTTTTTTCTTTCTCTGCGCTCTTGCTCTGGCTCTGTCGAGCAGAGCGCTTTTGATGATGTTGCGGCATCTTTGGACGTTGGAGGGCTTTTGGTTCGGTTGCCGTGCGGGGTACTAAGTTTACCCGTCGTGCTGCATCTCTTTCTGTTGCGCTGACTCGTTCATGTAGCCCACGGTGCTGTGGACAGTTCTGGATGTGAGTATGCTTGATGGTGATGGGCTTTCCCATGTCTCGCCGTTGCTGAATCTCTCTCGCAAGCTTGTCGAGAACCAGACAACTGCATCCCCTCCACTCTGACAACCGACGTGGAGGGTAGAATGCACGACCCCGGGACCTGCGACTCGCTCCGGCACCTCACAGTCGTTCTTACCAACATGGACAGCGATATCAGCAAAGTCACGCCAGCGACGGCTACGATATTCAGCATGCGTTCGGGTGCATACTCGAGGTCGTTCATCTGGTCGTCATCAAGGCTGAGGTCCACGTCGTCCTTGGATGTTGGAGTCGCTGAGCAACGTCCGTGGCTCGTCCCGTCTTCCCGAGGATCCCTTCATCATCCGATACCCCTTTCCAACTATTGTCACTCGTTTGGACTATTTTGATTTCTCGTTAGTGGTGCATTAGCCTATCTTTGTTCTGACCTCTGTCTTGACGCTTCCCAGCGGGAAAAAAAACCCTAAAAAATCGGAAAATAGAAGGCCCCCAAGCCGTTTTATTTCTGGTCTTCAGGTATGCACTTATTGGTGTATCCTTATCGCTCTTCTGACGCCAGTTGATCACGCTTAGTTTGTCTCTCGGTAACGTACGACATCTCTTGGACATATGGGCTTTCCGCCTTAAGCTCACGCTCCCTCGCAGAAGAAAACCCAAAAAAAGAGAAGATCAAGAAAGAAACATGGTATGCTACGTTCTGAAGCTCTGGTTTGTACTCTTTGACGTGGATATTCCCTTCCTAGTTCTCTCTCTTTCCCAGGTATGTTGCCCATCACGTTCTTCTAGGCCAACCTATGACACGGCGATGACGTCCATCAGAAAATCCGAAAATCCCCCCAAAAAACTCGGAAAAATTGCAAAAACCCCACGGAGCGATGCGCCACCCGACACGTCACTGACGACGTGGACACACGTGTTTTCGATCCGACCTGTTTTCCTACGGACGCATCGTTGAGATTTGACGCCGATTCCTGGTTGGCGAAAATCCTCGAATGCGCCCTTTGATTCCTCCTTCCTCTCTCTCGTTGGCCTATGGCAGTGTTCACGGTGAAGATCGATTATCGTACCGTGCACACGTTTTTCAACCGAAGCTTATGGGTGCCTTCGTCGACAATTCCTCTACCCCGTTGTTTGTCAATCGAATGGAAGACCAGGCGGCCCTGTGAACGGTGGCCGTTGCGCGTTTGCGACTGCCTGGTGTTGTTGCTGGATCTGTCGACGAAGATACGTTGGCACAAAATAGTTTGTACGTGGCGATGTGAGCTCGGGGTTGTCTTTGTGTCGTAACGTATAGATGGACGTATTGGAATACATCGTTCTGTGGATTATTGCACTAAAATGCCTCGAAGGACATCGGAGCGTGCGAGGTTCGTTCGCTAACGGATGCGATGACAAGTACCTTCCTTCATACATCGCGCTAGCACAGCGCTATCACACCCGCCCAAATGTACCTTTGGAAGAAGCGTACCCCGTGGCCTTTGCCGTTCTGGACATCTCGTTCGCGCTCACATTCTTACGTCAGATCGTGCTCGACCCCAACAAGCTGTAATTTCTGGAGAGTCACCGTGAACTGACGTCAGTTTAGCGTGCGACACGCGCGAGCAACTACGATGTGAATATTCCTACGACCAGAAGGTATGACAGCAGGACTGCGGGATATCTGACTGGTTCTGTATGAGTAATGTGACAATACGACTGGAAAACGATGCGAATGAATTGGAAACCTTTCGTGAACATGCCTGGCACGTTGGGCGCCTTTCCGTACGACATAATAACAACGTCCATCGCAGACGTCGTCACAGCCCGATGCCACCGAATACCCTCTTCCATATCAGTCTCGCGGCTTCTTTTCTCTCGCGTACCGCACCACCGCTTCCGAGGACAGACTTGTTCTCGATGGCACGGCGGGAAATGTAGGGCATCACCTGTGGTGCACGGTTAGCCCCCTGCACAACCTTTCAAGGCCGGATCGGATACCCACCTCCCCCAGTGCACCGTAGGGAACATACTTGATGACGCACGGCGTCACGCTCTTGATACGCCCGACGAGGTAGTCGGTGAGGGAATCTGACATGCCTGCGATCGAAAGAATGAAATAAGCGTCGGACGAGACGACAGCGGGCAGAAGCGGAACACGCAACCGTATAACTGGCCAAAAGCGAGCCTCTCCCCAACCTCGGCAGGCACGGTGACCGTTCCCTTGCGACCTACACCGGCGCTCGCCGCCGGGTCTTCGTGAGCGAGACCGTTGCGTACCAACGCTTCAAGTATCGTTTCGGAGGAAGTCCAGTTATGCGTGCCGAAGAGGACGCCGATGCGGGGTGGCCGACTTGCAGACGACTTCACGTCGTCGGCGATGGCGCACACGAGGAGGGTCGCGCATTCGTTGTAACAAGCGTCTGTGTCTGATTTGGAGGGATGGACCGGTGGGTATGGGTCGGGTGAGATGGCGATGGAAGACGATGTGCCCGAGGCGGTTCCGGCGGAATATGCAGCGAGCTCGTGGGGGTGGTAGGCACCCCTCACGAGTTTGACGCCTAGCGCGTAATTGTTCTGCCTTGCGAGTGCAAGCGAGCGCGAGAGATGAGTCGGCGTTCTAGTATCGATAGGTTAGTCAGCTGCAGGTCCATTTCGAAGGACGAGGACTAACCTTCTCAGATAGGCTTGATATGTGACATACACTATTGGCTGTAACTCGGCCCCTTGAGCATTCTTCGATCTGGAGAACAATCTGCTCGTTAAGCTATAATCAGGAAGCTTGTTGAAGCGTTCCATCAATGCATGACCGAAGGCGTCGATGGCGGGCTGATACCAACTATGAGTCACATCAGCACAAGTACAAACCAGGGTAGGTTCGGAATACCTGTGCTCGGCATCAAGAATGACTCTTACTCTTCGATTCTTCGCATGCGCGCATATCCTACTGAGGCCATGGTAAAGTTCTTTGAGATCTTCCACGTCCTGCGCCGTCAACGGTGAACCCTCGGGAATCCGGTGATCAAGCACTGCCAAGTCCGAAGATTCCGGGGTACCGGGGAACGGAACTGGTGGACTCAACGTGCACCGAGTGCGTGTCAGATGGAGCGACAAGTTGCGCAGCGCATCCGCATTTGGGAGAAGCGCGCTCTATATCGATGCCGCATCAGCACACGAGACGAGTCACGAACATGACGAGATCACCCACTAGCTTTACAGCAACCCAGGTCCGCCTCCCGGCGACTTCTAGTGTACCAAATCCATCCTCGAAATCAGCAGCCACATCAATGCTCCTGATCATCTCGTTGACAATCCGTTTGTGAACGGGTTGGCCGTGTGCCTTCCCAGAACTGGGGCCCCCATCGGGGTGAGATGTGGATCCAGATGCCTCGTGTTCGTCTACTTCGACACTGTACGCGAACAGTGCACCCTTGTTCTGGTCGCGAAATGTGGCAAGAAGAGGAAAAGCTGCGCGCGCGGTCTCGCCGCCGACGAACTGTCACAGGAGAGTCAATTACTTAATAATGGCTGCGCCGTCGGACACGGGATACGTACATGATCAAAGAAGGTCCGCCTCACGACGCCCTCTACGACTGTCCCAAGGAGGGGAACCTTCAGTAGCGTACTGAGTATCTCCGGCGCGTGATCCACGATTGTCTCGTACGAGATGAGCCCGTACACGAAATACGTGCGGGCGAGGGTCAGAAGAGGAGGCGACAGTATCTCGTGTTCGGATCCGGGATTAGCCTTGGTCAACCTGAAGGGTGGTGGAGGACATGACTTGGCGTCGGAATACAGGGAGAGCACTGCGCCTCCGGAGATAGCAGACGTGAGGAGGAGGGTTGTTCGAAAGGGGTGTCTAACTTTGCGCGTCCTAGCAGGCGGCGACGGAGCTGTGGAGTACAACCTCTGCGGACGACGCGGGAATGCTCGTCGTATGGCGTGCATGCTTGATTGTCACGCACCGAGATGACCCGGGTCACTACTCGGATTTGTGTACGGCTTATAACATGCCCATGATCCAAGTTCCGGCCCGTCCAGCTGTTTCATTCCCGGGTCAAGCACCTGTGCGACTGAATTGTTTCGGTCAGGGGATATTTTACTTATTTTAGTCGCTTGACTACCACGACCCCATGCCATCGACGAGCAGGACGTTACCAGTTGACGGACGACTGAGCACGTCCTCTTCCAATCACAACCCTCAAAATCGATCAAGCGAAGGATTACGGGAATGTGCCCACACCACGCTTTCTAAATGGGGACCAATCCTCGTCTTTCCACTCAGGGTATGCAGATGAAGGTAGCACGAATGCCTAGTCGAGTTCCCCATCATCGAAGTTACTAGTGTCGATCGGATTCGCAGTCATTCTTTTTTTTACCACAGCAACAACCACATATGGTTATTTCGTTCTCTTTTCCAACCCACAGTGACGGAACCGCCATGCTTGTTTGCTCAACGCTCAAATTCTAAATAATGTGATGCAGGGTAGGAACCTAGTCCACTAAGCGGACCACTGCCACACACGAGCTGAAGGTGCAATGGCACGAACTTGCTTGTTTCGTCTGATGCGATTTGCGAATGCAGAAAGGAGGTACTATGTCATGAGGTGGTGTGAAGACATGGGCTAGTCGTCCAGGCATTCAACGGGATGAGGGTGAGTCAGCATTGAATCCGAGTCCGGATTGCCAACGTTATGCTCACCAAATGCCCCCCAATGTATAAAATGTCTCTTAACCGGGGAACGTCGGTGGATTTTCGGTGAGTCTTCCTAAGGGCAGTTAGAATGGGCCGGACTCCGGAAACCCAAGCCGATCGACGGCTGAAGTGAGTCAACCTGCCTGGCTGTTGCATTCCAGGCATCCCATCGAATGATTCGCATCGCATGTTTACGAGAGCTATCTCGGTCTTTTTCGAGACCACCTTCCCATGGGCTGGGCCATTATTTGCAGGCTTTCTTCCCTTATCGTCTCTCGCTGGTGCTTTTATGCGACTTGACTTTCCACCGCAACACCCCACGTCTATTCGCATCTAAAGGTACTCGTTTGTACCGCAACAAATGCACGAGTACGCTGAGGAGCTCAACTTCACTTGGGCTACGCCACTGAGTGAACGATACTCCATTCTCGCCTTGGCCGGCAGAGGATCATGGGGTAGGTTCCACCGTCCACAATCATGTCCCGTTATCCCTCAAATTTCATGTCCTACTTTTTCTTGCGCAGGTTTGGTTTGTTTTGCCCGCGATCTGCAGCAGAGCATCACGGTCGCGCTAAAATTTTCGCGCCATCTTTCGGTTGCGCGGAACGAGCTGAGAGCATATGTTTTGTTAGCAGGTATCGAGGGGATACCAATCTTATTCGACGCATTCACACACTTTGATCACACCATTTTGTGTCTCGAAAAGTTCGACATCGACTTGGAGGCCCTGAAACAGCGCCAAGGCGTCCTTCCGCTCCCTATGGTGTGTAAAATTGGACGACAGCTCGTAATTAGCCTTATTTCGTGTCTCGTAACAACGCCTTGGCTGATAAAATATGGGTTAGGTCAGAACGCTCGAAAAGGTTCACAACGCCGGGATGGTACACCGTGACGTCAAACCAGCCAACATCCTGCTCGATTTCAATCCCAACTCCCAGTCTCGCTTGAGCGACTTTGGATTGGCCACGTCTTACCGAGATCCTCTCACCGGACAACACGTGCCGTTCGGTTTTCTTGCGTATAATACGGGAACCCGACTGTTCATGAGCACCAATGCGCACATGAGGTTCCGTGAGTGCGTGACTACCTTCTTCCGTACATCTCCACATACCCTCCCAAAGGTTGCAGCAGGCGGGACGACATGGAATCTCTTGCATACACGATGATCTATCTCGTCGTTGGGCAGCTTCCGTGGAGCTCAGAGCGCGACCATTTCAAATGTGCCAGAGCGAAGGCGAAGTTCCGCCTCTCCAACGTCTACCAAGCGTTACCCCCAGCCCTTCAGCTATTTCTGTGCCACGTGAGAGGCCTAAGGTTGTTGTTTCCTTCGATTTGTAATCGCCCCGTTCCTGACCCGAATACTTTCTGTCCCACCCGCTGGTTTAGCTACGAGGAAGCCCCAGACTACGCTTATCTGATGGACCTCTTGGATGGGAGGAATGCGTTGGGCCACTCGTAGCTGCATCTGAAAGCCCGCCAGCCCGCTATGCTCGCAGATTGCTGGAATCTTGATTAAACGGGTTCTTGGTTCTCTGTTCAGCCGTATAGTACATACAAAGTGGTCATTGACGTGAATGTAAGATGCTACCTCGTTCGAGCGAACGACGTGTTTGAAGTTGGAATCATCGATCATGGTTTGATTTCACGAGCGCAAAATAAAAGTACACTTCCCCAACCCGATTGGGCGCATTTCTTCGCCATCCCCGTTTCCAGCGAGGTTTCCCTCCCCGAACAAAGATATCATTGCCCGACCAACTCCCGGAACTCGACCCCCCACTGCTCGTTCCTCTTCACGTCGTCCACGAACGCCTCGAACTTTTGCGTGCCGCCCGTGACGGACGCACCGGCTGCACTGCCGACCGCAACCACTTTGACGAGTGAAGCGACCGCACGCATCGTGCTCCTTCTGAGCTCTGCCGCGCGTTCCAGATCTTGTTTGACAGTGTCCTTGGTGACCGGCGTCCCACGCATGGTCGTTTCCAGCGCGGGCGTGAGCTCGTCCAAATGGGCGATGAGAAGCGGGACGGCAAACGTGAGAGAGGACAGACGGGAGATGAGGAGGTGCGACAGAACTTTGATTTCGTCAGACGGGTCTGTGAGCGCTGGGAGGAGGTACGTGAGGTATGTCGGGAGGTCGAGCTTGTGGACGCATGTATCCAGCTGCGGTGTGGATGAGTTACCGGCGTGAAGTGAAATCTGACCGGTAAACTCACGAGCGTGTAGAGGGTCTCCCATGCGGTCTTGCGTGCGTCGAGTCCGTCGTCAACTTTATGCGTCCATGGACCCATTTGCACAGTGCGAATAAGCTCGGAGTTGACCTTGGTTTCAACGTAGAGCGTAGGAAGTAATGCTGGAAGGTGATCTCGGATAAGATGGGGCTTGGTCCGCGCAGCAGAATTGAGCGCGGATAATGCGAGACGACGAACGGTCTGCATGAAAGACATCGAATTTCTATTCAATAAACTCGAATGGAACACCGCGCACCAAATCAGAATCTTTCATTAGACTCAAAAAGTCCATAATCAGTGGTGCAAGAAGCTCGTCGTACGAGGGCGAACTTTCAGCGAACGTATATCGAATTGCGGATACAACAGTGGCACGTATGGCCGGATTCTGATCGCGTATGCAAGCGTGGAGTTGAGGAAGGTAGCGTGATGGATGTGTGGTCGTGAGCTTGCCCAAGCATGCCGCAGCAACGTTTCGTGTTGACTCCTCCGAGTCCAAAGTAGAGTTGTGGAAGAGAGGAGTCCAAATGGCGTCTGCAACAGGCTCCAATTGACCGTGAGAGCCATTTGTTACAACCTGCAACATATACAGCTTGAGATAGATACTCGACTGACGAGGACTCCCGTCACCAACCTCTTTGAGGGCATGAAGAGATAACAACCGCTTGGAGGGGTCCTGTTCCGCAATTTTGAGGATAGCAGGAAGGAACAAGTGCAGATTCCCGATCGCAATGTTTCCTTCGTTGCACATCAGCAAAAACAAAGGACCCCGGCTGCGATATTACACTTACCAGCCGCGAATGCAGCCGCGGTCCTAATCTCTTCCTCCTCCGCAGAAAAGTGTTCGATAGCATTGTCGAATACATCGTGTTGGATAGACATATCACTAGACAGTGTAAGTCGACGCGCATGTCAATAACATAGACACACACATGAAGCGACCTAATTCTCCCAAGATGAGTAAGCTGAGGACGACTGTTGACGACTTGGCCTTCGCTGAATTCTATTCGTTGTAAAGTTCAAGTGGTCACAGGCCAGACAATACAATGTATCATACCTTGACGACTTTTGAATATTCCGCAATTGTCCCTGCAGCAACGCCTTGGGCGCTCCTCACGACCTGCCCAATGCACTTTGCAACGTTGATTGGGTTTGTCTCTGTCTTTGGAGATTTCTCTACGCTCAGAACAAGGTTAGGAACTACATGTGTTGCAATTTGATTGTCTGCCTGAACCAGGGCCGAGAAGAAGGCAAGCAAAGAGTCGAGAGCCGCGCCGGAGACAAGAGGCGAGTGGGCGATCTTGTAGATGTCAGCAAGCAGTTGGTTCTCAACCGCCGGAAACGTGATGTTAGGCGACAATTCTAGGAGAAGAGCAAGGATGGAAAGTGCTTGGGAAAGTAGAGAGATATCTGAGGTGCCGACATAGAGTTTGATCTGCGGTATAAGAGAAGGTGGAAGATCGGTAGGTATCCCTGATTGATATCTGTTGGACGCATTCGTTGAGTCGTCGGAGGGAACAAAGAAAAGGATTACCTCTTTAACAAGGTGTCCAGTGCAGTAAAAACCTCTGGTTTCCCACCTCTACCACTCTTCTTCAACAAAACCATGACCCATTCCAAACAGGAGTTCACCCATTGATCCCCAATATCCACGTCCCGGGCAACCTTTGTGACAACCTTGACCGCGCTAGAAGTATTGCCAGTGGTACGGCATATCGCTTGCCACTCTTTGCCGCCTTTAGATTTCATCATGTCCGTAGCGCATATCCACAGGTCAGCCGTGCAGTCCTCTGCACAACTGCGCACCTCTGCATCCGTATCGTGCGTGCTAAGGCGCAGCAATGCTTCGTCATAGACCCGTTCCGGCCAGTCACTGTTCTTTACAGGCCGCATGGCATTTAGGAGTGCAGAAAAAACACGGAATGCCTCAGATGCAACTCGGGGGTGGCGCTCACGGACGGACTTGAGAAGGACAGGCGTGAGCGTGGATAGCGAGGGACTAAAGACCGCAGGCGCGTGCGTCGAGAGGAAGAGGGCAAGGAACGAAAGACATGTCAAGTGTAATGTCGACGTTGTTGTAGTAGGTGACTGAGAGAGAATGCTTTTCGATGTTGCCACAATTGGTTCAACCTGGTTAGATAACGACCCTGGTAACACACCAAGCAGTGCGTAAAGTAGCTGAAACCCAGCTTGCATCGTTGCCGGGGCAGTCTTAGGTGGTCTTAGCTGACCGAGCAGGGCCTTCGACAACGCAGGGACCTGTGATCGTAACAGCGTATAGGGGGTTTCCTCAACATCCATCCGTTCTTCGCTATCGCGCTTCCTCTTTCCGCGCACAGTGGATTCCCCTTCCAGACTTTGCGGTAGGCCACCGTACATACTCGTTTGATTGAGAAGCGTGGCATAGGCAGCCCATACCTCGAGACGGACCGTCTCTTCTCTGTCGTTAAATCGTGATATAAGGACGGGAGAAACGTTCTTGTACAACCGAATCAGTAATTCTGGACGGGTAACGATCACAGCAGACAGCAGTTTCGTTGCGGAACGACGAATCTTGTATGAGGTATCTTCATCGTCAGTGTATCTGAAGATAATCAGTATGCCAAAGGCGATATATAGCGCAAGGCAACGAACTGATCCAGCTCCTCATCTTCCTCCTCGTCGTCGGCGTCAGCCATCTCCTCATCTTCCGCGTCATCTTCGCCAGCGTAGTTCTGCGTTAAAGTGAGAACCCTCGTATAGTGTTGAATCGGCCGCAACTCACAGGGTCATATTTGATGTACTGGATCGCTACTTGTACTATGGAATCCACAAATGGAGTGGCTTCTCCAGGAGACCTCAGCAGCAATGTTTCCAAAGCCTTCAAGACATGAGCAAAAGACATGCGGTTAATGCACACACGCTACCTGCAGGCATCCTTCCCTTAATTCGTCGTCATAACGTCTCACTGCTTGTAATAAACCGGGTACAATGTCTCCCAGTGACGGGGTCAACTGTTGCGGCGACTGTCTCAGAATCGCGGCAACAAGGTTCACCGTGGTCCTCTGTTGCTCCAAGTTGGCGTCTGCCACGAGGAAGGGTAAAATATTGCTCTGAAGTAAAGTCGAGAATAATTCCGTAGGAGCGACAGGAACAAATTGAGACATTGTGGATATCGCGCGTTTTCTGACTGCAGGACGTGAATGCGTCAAAAGTGGGGCAATGGCGGTGAGTGGCTGTGGACTCAAATAAGGATCAGCGAAGTGAGCCGGAAAGCGGGTGATAAGAATTGAAAGTGTTGACAACGTCTCTAGTAGTGTCTCCGGTGGCGTGTCGGGCTGCGTTGAATATTCGTCAAAGGTGAATTCTTACAGTGAGTTCGGCATACATTAGAAACCTGTGCAAGAAGCTTGGGTGTGAGCTTCGCACATGCCTTTCCGGCAATCTTGCCATCCGGAGGCAGTTCCGAGGTAATCGTCTTCAAGGCTACCGGGTGGCGTCAAAACCTACGAACTAGCGCAATATGAAGGTACGGACCAAGCCCAGATATATCTCTCAATTCCTCGTCCTTTCCGACGGAATAATTTATGAGACTGTCCACAACAAGCTCCATCTGGTTTTCTCTGATAATCTTGATGAGTTGACCAAGACTTGATTGCGATCCTTAACGTGACGATACTAGCTGTGAACACGAATATGAGACACACCACTTGACTGCCTGGTTCTTGACTTCGGAGATTGTGTCTTCGACAAGCTTGAGTACTTGACGGAGCACTTTGTTTTCAGTTGTCTCGTCGCCTAAGAAGCTGCTTGGATCCTGCTTGATTTCCAGCATCAGATCGTTCAATCCCATGAACCTGCGATTCGATTTTGAGGCTTCTGAACCGAAAACTCTGAGATGTCCGAAGGAACGACAACCAACCTAAAGTCCTGGTCGGTGGACTGCATCTAGAAATTCCCGAACGAGTGAGCTGATTGATGGGTGGACGACAAAGTCATTGAGAACCTTTTCCACCAAACTATTCATCATGTATGTTTTGGTCATTTTGACGAAAGGGCGATTGAAAGGGCAGACGTGATGATTGAACAGGAGCCACTTCACAAAATATTAGTGTACAGCCACAACTCGTCCTTCGACCTGGTCCAGTTTGACTCGGAGATTCACCGGACCCTAGGTGGAATCTACACCGTTCATTAATGTTACAACCAACCCCCGAACCCGAACTTGCCTTGTCTCCGCTACAAAGGGGCCGAACTGTGGCTCGAGGTTTTCAGCGGTAGAATGTCGAACAATCCGACCCAGAATACGGATACTACCACTGTCAGTATAATTGGGCATCCAAGCTGACTCCTCTAGCCTCCCAGCGTTCTGTGCGCCAACCGTTTAGTGTGGCAGTGTTGAACTATCCGTAATGACCGCGTTTTCCAGGTCGGCACCGTGGCCAATTTCATGCTGCTAATCGCCACACATTACTTAAATTTTTCTTGGAAATGAGAAATGACAATCATGGCCCCGACGGTATTCTATGAGGCGAAGTATTATGAGACGATCAGATGATGACCGGTCAAACGAAATCGACTTAGAACCGAAGCATCCTAGTATCCGGTACTCCCTACTTTCGAAGACAAACAGTGAGTTGGTTTCAGAACAAGTACTTGGTTCCTTGGGCATCAGTGCGTGATCTGATTGAACCGGTTACTAACCTTAGGGGCAAAGGAGAAATTGGGGTCATGCTGTACGGGAAATTGTCCACCGTGATGGCAACCGGCTACAAGTGAATCCGTGCGGACCGACTCTATTCATTCGGGTCCGCTCGCTGTCGTATGATCGGTTCATTGAACTCCAATGCCGACTAACGGCAACAATAATTGACAGCATGCATTTAGTCCTCCACCGTGACAGCAATGAGTCCAATTTTGAACCGGCCCTCTGAGATACGTACGTACTGGCAGAATCTGCATTCCACATCAGGTCAGTGGGGTGGCGGGCCCCATGGGCACTGATCAGTCACACTTACCTACAACCAGGGTTCTCGGAGTGCTTCGCATCATATTGAATGTCACGCTTGGTTTCTCCCGAAGAACGCGAGGCGACTAACGACCAATCAGGAACGTAAGCGAACTTGCTTCCAAACTCGCCAGAGTCCCTTGGTGAGCATATAAATGTGATCGTCTCACTTGTTCAGGTTACCCTTGAGTCGAACACACCTTGTTTCCTCGAGATGTACCTTCCACTGGGCTCGACTTTGATAGGCTTGCTCCAAATCCCTTTATCGCCTCTTGATGCATATGAACCAGCCTCGCCCTCCATCGTTTCGGTTGAGCAATGCCGAGATCTTCATGACTCCAAAGTGTTAAACGGCCTGGGGAATCTTTCACCGTATCACGATGGTCCTGTGGCTGTGTCTGCGAACTTGCCAGACGACTGTACCGTGGACCGGGTCATATTGGTGAGCTCACCAGACAACGAGCCACGACGTTTCTTCTAACTACAACTACCAGTTGCAAAGACATGGTTCGCGCGGTCCTACTGGGAGGGATCAGGGGCGCATTTCCGAGCTTTTGGAATTCCTTCAGAACGAACACGAGAAAATTCAGACCGCTGAGCTTCCAGCATCCTTGCAATTTCTCAAGAAGGGTTACACGTCCAAGCTAGTCGCTGAAGAACTCTCTGTCGTTGGTCGCAAGGAATTGCTCAATCTCGGGGTAGAGTTCGTGCATATTCATCTCCGAATTAGATCCGATCTAATTGTTCAATTTTCCAGTTTTCGCCAACGTTATCCTGGGTTCTCGACGAACGTCGCAGCGTCCAGTTCTGTTCAAAGGGTGATGGACTCTGCATACTTCTTTATGCAGGGCTTCTTTGGCCGCCATGCGAAAGATGTTGAGCTTAAGGCGGCTGATTGCTACCCGGATCCCGTTAATTGGATTTTACCATGGAATTCCTGCCCGAAGCTGAGTGACAGCCGCGGCAAGGGCCTTGATGTAGGTCTCTTTGCATCGCTCATCTACATTTATTTCACCATTAATGTGCGTATGCAGGCGGCTGACGAATGGGCGGAGACTTACGTTGGACAAATTACGACGAGGCTCAAAACGATCACCAAAGTCGAATTCACTGATGATGCTGTCCGTGGTGCCTTATATGCATGCCCGTATGACCTTGCCGCAGGTAACCCGGCACCGTGGTGCGATGTGTTCACTGCAGAGGAGCTCAGCGATTTTGCGCAAGTCTAAGCAGTCTGACCTTGTGGGTGGTTGACTTAGGTGTGATTATTGTAGATATGAACTCGATTTGGCCATGGATTACTGGACGGGCCACCTCTCCAGTGGCGATCCTGGGCCAATGGCTGGTGCCTACTACGTCAAGAAACTAATCCGACGGTGAGTTTCGGCCCTAGACTTGTCAGAACGGATGGAATAATCGCACACACAGTTTGAAGGACGAGAAGGCTGACCCTCTTTATCTGGATTTTGGGCACGAGACGAGCATACTCTTCGCGTTGTCAGCCCTGGGATTAAACAAGTACGTACATCACTTACAAGAAAAGATGTCCTTAATCTTGCCACAGAGATGTCAATCCCCTCCCATCACGCTATCCTCCTCAGGATCGTAAGTTCAGAACTTCCGACCAAACCCCCTTCGCGGCAAACATGGTTTGGGAGAAATTCACGTGTAAGACGTCGTAAGCAATATTCTTTCCTGAAGGCTTGTTTTTGCGCTCACTATGAGTAGCTTCGAGGGCCCTCAAGTCCGTCTCCTATTGAATAGGGAAACGTTCCCACTCTCTAACTGCGCGAAATCCAAGATCGACTATTACTATGGAACGTGTTCACTGGCCAGGTTCGAGGAAGTGAACAAGTATAGCCTGGACGTTGACTATGAGAGCAAATCCTGGGATGACAAGTGCGGGAAGCCGCCGGTTAAGTACTCGTTATGATATATGCCCACCGGATGGAAACAGAACAGTTCTCGTGGAAATGGTCCCGCGATGAGGCTTATGTTGTACACAACATAGTCTGCAGAGTCTGTGAGTAGATAAATATTACAATGCGAAATGTGTACATGTTGTATTACAATATACCAGTGTTTGTGCAGTATGTACAAGTAGCAAGTGGGAGGAGTCTGCTAGCGACTTGAACTGACTGGTCAAGGCAAGAGAATGTAAAGACTCGGTCGCTCATCCAGGAGCTGACCTCAGCGCCGTTCCGAAAGTTCAACATCGATTAACTTGAGCCTCCAAGGCTCGGCGCTGCCTCCATTCTTCCACCCAGCCAGCGTTCATCAGCAATTCATACGTATGGTGATTGTCAGGTTTGACGTCTCCGTTCAACGGCGCAAACCACTTTCGAATCCGAGTTGAAGACATCGACGCAAAGAACTCGACGCACCACCACAAGCCCCGGCCCTGAAGCCACGGGAAGTTATTGATCAAAGGGCACGGACAAAAAAGACATTGCTTACACGCCTGGTCCTCCCTTGCTTGGGCTGGCCAATGATGGTGCCGCGATACCATTCGCCATCAGATGCACGGATCCACACATCGTCCCTGTGCTAAAGATAAAGACCACAATGAGTTGTGATCGTGATCAGGAAGAGGACATCGGGATTAACATTGTGGTGCTCACCTGGAAGCGGTACGGCCACGGTTGGTCAGCTTCCTCGGGAAGCCATCCCAAAGAAATCAGGTCCGCCCAATTGCGATCATCATGCCAGGTGGTGATGTCAACGGAATGCAATTCGATCCTATTGAAAGGTCGAGGGCGCCCAAAAATGCCGAACGGAGATTCACCGTCACTGGCAGTCGTTGTGGAAGACATGGATGCAGTTTAAGTGAGATGACTTTAGTTGGGAAGGTCGATGATGGTTGGCATCCATGCCAGCCATGGCCTCTTATACCCTGTATTGGTCGTCCTGAGTGGGCAAGGCACAGGATACCACAACTCGTGGTATTTTCCTTGTCGTTGTGCGTATCCTGAAATCAGTGGACCTACGCTTTGCCTAACAAAGGATGTCAATGGTTGCCATCGGGTCCATCTCAAAGGATGAGTGCTGTGCGAGTCTCGGCCGACATGCACATGGAGGTTGTTGTGGAAAAGAGAAATGCACAGTGGTGCCTCGTTCGGAGTCATTCCACAGTCTTAAACGAACTCTCTCATTGGACCCACGTAGATCAAAAGAAAAGTGGTTTCACAACCTCATCGTGGTTTCGACATGGAAATACCACCGCCGCCACACCTAGTACGGAAACGGAAGCATACCCTCCGCTGGGCCAGTAATGCCATCCCTTTCCGCGCAACCATCCAAATATTCGAGAAGGACATCTTGATACCGTTTACGTCCCTTGTGAACTGCGACGTCCTCGGGCCAACTCCTGACTGCGCTTGCGAGACGTGCTGCAACCCCTTGCTCGCGCGCGAGCTCTTCCACTTTGAACTGATATGTACGTATTCCGAACACGATGGCGCCTGTGCGAGGAAGTCGACGTAGGGTTTGTCTTTCGCTTCTGAGGCGAATTGTAGAAGGGGAAATATACGGGAAGTCTCTGGTGCTATGGTCTCGCCTGTTGTTGAAGTCATCTTCCGACCCGTTATGATATTCGCACCAACTGAGCTCTTCGAGATCAATTTCCGAGAATGTTTCTTCTGTATCCGATCCTGACTTTGGAACATTCGGTGGAACGACCTGGATGGAATAATTGTTCCTTATCACCGGTTTGTCGAGAGGCAAACGTTGGAAGAAACGGTTCATGCTGATTTGTAACTTTTCCTTGACTTTGAGACCATTGAGGATCCATATGTTGTCTCTAAGTAAAGAATACTCTTACATTGAGGCACGTGGCCAGAGAGGTGGATATCATCCAGTGGCATCCCAATTTTGTCGCGCATACGCCAAGATCCTGTGACAGAAAATAGACATTCAGCGCAAGTCAGACGGTAGAGTGACGCACATACCTGGAACGCAAATGAGTCCCGCCTGGAAATAGTACTTTCCATCCGTTCCTTGTCCAGTGCCATCAGCATCGCAGCAATGCGTATTGCCAGTCTACTGATCATTACCTTCAATCATAATCGCAACATCATCCTGCGTCCTTACAAAAAGTCAGTCGCACGGCAAGGTGACAACGTTCTACTTACAGGCCGTTTATAATTCTGAAGGCCTCTTCTCCCATTTCTACTCCGTCCATTGCTTCAAGTACCCCGAGATCGTACTTTTTTCCCGTCTCGACGACCTCGATCGTCTTGATTGGCATATCGTCATACCAGGACAGGGGTATTCCTCCGATGGTCGGTAAAGAAGCTGATTCCGGGAGACGCGAAATGTGGAATGAGGATGGGTACCGTCGAGGGAGATACTCCGCGAGCTCGTACAGCAACTCTTTTACTGGAAAATAGTCTCAGCCAACCAGAGATACCGGGAATATGTTCACGGGGACCACGAACCTGCCTCAGCTCCGCCCGAAATTTTAAGAGACTCATCCTCGCAAGCGGGAAGTACCTGTAGCACCGTTTTCCCACACTGATTTACGCGGAAGGAGCGAATACGTTGGTGCGACGAGAAAGACTCATCGAGCTCCATCCATTCAGTCCAAGGCAGTGTACGAATGCCCATCGTGACGCTAGGTAATGAAATCGAGGATGAGCAATGCAGAATTCAATTGCGACGAGACAAAAGATAACATGCAGGGCATTCACTTACTGATATTCGCCCCATCTAAAGGGACGGTATGGGACAGGTTTCACGTTGGTTAGCGAATGAAGGCAAGGCGTTACTTCAGGGTACTCGAAAGCCTGAGGGGTCCAAACTGATCGATCGAAGTTTTCGTTACATCGAGCACCCTCCGCCAAATCAGAGCATTTTGTCCGCACATACCTCCTGGCTCCCGATCTTTGTTCAGATCCACATTCTTCCGTTGTGACTCGGTCTCAAGAGCTCTTGACACATTTTCGCCCTTTCCAACTCGTCTGGCTCGGCTCCATCTGAAGGCTTTATAGACAGAGTAGATGGCCAACGATTGGAGGATGACTGGGAAGAGGACGTGAAGAAAGCTGGGGGTTTTGTTTCCGACTCTATCCTGGCCGATGCCCGCGAGACTGGCGATCCAGGAATTCATCGTTGGACGTTGAAGCTTGGAGCGTGATTGATGAAGCGATTAGTCTCTTCATGGCTCGTGGGCGTGAGTACTTGGTAGCGCCAGGATATTCTTAGCCTGTATGGAAGAACACTCTCAAGTTGTCCTCAGGTGCTCCTTTCCCTCTTGCCTGTAATTGTACAATCTGGTTCCGGCTCTGTGACAAATGTCTTCCCAGGTTGCCTTTTTACGTACGTCGCGAATATGGAGAATGTTGGGGTCTCTGTTATCACCCCCAACCAGCCTCGTTAGAGGCGCAGTGATTGTTTTCTTGTACTGCACTGTCTACAGGACTTTGCCATCTTGTTTTAGGACATGTCTTGGTGAGTGTTTTTTCTTTTCTTCACTCATTCTCCGCTTGAGTCTGACATGTTCCTTCTACAGGTCGTCAGACATTCTTCAACACGCGCTCGCTTTTGAGCGGGCTGTTGTGACACCATATACCTTCACCACCACATTCCTACCTGCCGTACTCAGTTTTTACGCTATGGCTGTGCTGGTGCAGTTGCCGCGTATGGGTCTCTACCGAATTGCACTGCTTCCTGTAGTGTTCTGGATGACCTTCCGGGCGGGCATGTCTTTGGATTTCTCTTGGAATCGTCCGGGTTACGTGTATCTCAATCAGGGACTAACGGTAGGTGTCGGGGTTTCTCGGGGGACTTGTCATAGGTTCAATTTTGCAACCCAGTTGGCCATGTTTACGGTCGCGATGCGGAGCACGGCATGGGCCTTTTCAGGGCAACCTTACACTCGACTGCCGGTCTGCAGGTCGCAGAAGAGCGCCATCAATGGTCACCACGGAAATGCCACTGTCAACCTCGACACTTCCATCTTTTCTGCGATGTGGAATGCCGGAGATCTCCTTGTAAATCTCAGGGGGCTTGGATGGATCGGGCCTCAAAAGATGCGCATCCCAACACCATATTTCCATGTGGAATCTCGATTGCTGTTTTTCTTGCTCTCTCTTTGTCGAACCATCCTCTTTGGGGTCGCATACGACGTCTTGCGCAAGTCTGTCTGCGCGTTAGGACCGAACTCGTTCGGAACACCAAAAGGCGGGTCTATTTTCGATTCGTCGCTAACTCCACTGGAACGGTACTTGAGATCGTCTGCCACTACGCTACTTTCCGGGTTCACCGCATATGCTATCATCGAGACGGTTTTCCACCTACATGCAACCTTGTTCGTCCTGCTCTTCCAGCAGTACCCATCTCAATGGCCCCCTCTTTTCGATTCCCCTTGGTTGTCAACGTCGATCACTAGTTTCTGGGGACGAAGGTGGCACCAACTCTTCCGTGAATACTTTGTGGCAGTAGGGAGCAAGCCCATGGAAAGATATCTCGGACGAACTGGGGTCGTCTTGGGTGCTTTCATTGTTTCTGGCTTCTTGCATGACATCGGGATGCGGGGAATGGATCGCGGCAAAGATACCATTCCTATCATGGGGTTCTTTATCATGCAAGGGGTCGGAATCATCATGGAACACGCTTGGAAGCAAAGCACGGGAAAGCGCGTCGACGGAATCTTTGGTTGGTTGTGGGTATTTTCGTGGGTGTTATTTTGGGGACATCTTGTCGTGGACGTCTGGGCGAGGAGAGGCTTGATTGGATCTGATTTTGGGCCTGAGGCTTATAGACCTACCACGATTTTTTTGAATTGGGTATCTCGGAATGGGTCGTCATAGATTGTGATACCTGCTCGCTTTTACCGCTATCATCACGTCTAATACATACCTTGGAATTACCTGCTCTGCTTCGAGTGCTTGTGTCTAGACCTCTAGATCTTCCTCTTACTCACAGCGAGCATGCAACGAAACAGTCAGTCCGCATTATCATTGAGGACTCGGACGGACGTGACTTTTCGTGGCCGACGAGGGCTGTTTTTTTTACTATGCATTCCTATAACAGAATGTACCAATTCGTCGAGATACCGTCCGTAGTTGCAGAGTGTGGAGGACACCGTCTATCTCGCTAGTCGGCCCGACCAGTGCCTTTGCAGCATCCTTGTGGATCGTACTAGTAACATAGCCCGGGACTGTGGAACCCGACAGAACATGTGACGAGAAGCAGAATGCACTGGGAACGGGAAGCATCCGCGAATTTGCACCATGCCCATCCAGGCGACTGCCAGTCAGCGCTGAGTCCCTTAATCTCCGGAGGTGTGGATACGGGCGGGGGAAAGCAAAGTTCCTAACGCACATTTACGATCGGGTGGGGAGATCGATGCGTGCGTTACCGTGGCCAAAATATCGCTGGGAGAAAGCAGCTTTGTCCATGGTTGGTACTACTTGGTGGAAGACCGACAAGGCGGAAAACGCCGTCTGGCAACGCGAATGAGCGCCATTTATGCCGGCGCTGCTACATTTCCAGATGAGGTTGCATTCAAACGATAGCAATCCGTTACACCGCGGGTTTCCAATAAACGGGAGCCTAGTACCAGGGATTCGAGTCCTAGGGACTGCGCATGCCGAAGCCGCAGTCGGGATGGCTATGTCCGTCGTAATTTAATACACCCCGTGTTCGCATCGGCCGTGGCATCGACCTTTTTTTTTGCCGAAAGACCTGCTTACCTTGGCTAGCCTTGAATGTCCGATCACAAATCAAGGGCGACTGACCAAGCTGAGGGGATAAGTCACTGCCATTTGTCCTCAGAGCCATACATATTCGTAAGCTGAACCTGAAACGTCCTCTCGCTGAGTAGAACTCGTAATTCACGGGCATGTTCCCGACTGGGCGGGTTAATACAGAAAACCAAAACGGAACAAAGCGAATGGGGATCATATGGGTGTATAAGGAGGGGGAGGCTCCGCGACATTGCTGGTGGCTCCCGTGGCCATGGGGGACAGTACGATCGGAGGTGGTGGGTGGAGCTGTGGAGTGATCGTGGATGGCTGCTGCGGAGATGCTGGAGGAGGAATGTTGGCTATGGGTCTTCGAGAGAGAGGGGAAGTGGATACAGAGGGGAGAGATGATTGGGTAACAGGCTTCTGTTGGCTTTGTGGCGCAAGGGAGGAAGATGCTGGCGTGGAAGAAGATTCGATTACAATCGCCTGCGGGACCCGAGGAAAAGAAGGTACTGCAGGGAGGGGGGTATCTGTTACGTTATTCTGCGGACTGCGGGGAGCCAACGACGTAGAAGAGGGTTGGGGCCTCATGCGGGTGGCCTCGTCCCTTTGCACGGTAGGCCGAAGAGATGCTGGGGTGGTATCAATGGATGGGGTAGGTCGTGATGTAATAGGCGAGGAGGAAGTGCGCGTTGATAGGGGCGACGTAGGTGTACTCGGCTCCGGCATTGGGTAGAATGTTGTGGGTGAAGACCATTGTGAGCCCATTTCCGATCTAAGTCCGTTATATTGAGTGTCGTGTGTAGGGGGAGGGTATCGAGGCGCCGGTGCAGACCATGAAACAGGGGGAGAAGGTTGACTGTACGCAGGGTAACCGTAAGCGACAGGTGCGTTCCATGGCTTTTGGGGAGTCAATGTGTGTGCTTCCATATCATTATACCGGATATTGGACACTCGTCCAATTCGTCCAACTTGCGAGCGAGCTCGCCTCCTTCGAACAAAGACGCTGCAAACGATGATAAAGAAAACAAGGGCGACTACAGCAATTTCAGAGGGCCTCTCGCCGTATATTGTAAAGCACTCACCACCGCCAATGATGAGGCCGATCATAGTTGATTGTGAAAACGAACAATCACCAGAAACAAAGCCTGAACTATGGATCCGTCAACGAGTGAGAATGCATACGACTCGAGAGATACCTACGCATCACACGCAAATGCCATTGGAAGACAGGAAGACCACACCACGATTGTGGCAATCCACCCTGCCGCTCGAAAATTCTGCTGGCGCATAGTTGAGGGGGGGCGGAGATACACCGTGAGTGCTGCTGGCGCAGTTTAAGGGCAATTCATGCGTACCACTGGCAACTTGCTGTGGGGGCGGATGGGTAAATTTACACAATACGTACCACATGGGGCACGGCAGTGTTTGTACCTTACGCGTTGACTGGCACTGCCACATGTGTAGCATCCCTTCTAATTAGCGAACAATCGTGGGCTACGATTTTTCACATAGCTCGGAGTCCCTCGGGAGATGGTTTAGCCCGAGCGTGAGTGGGTGGAACACTTCTGACGTGCTCAGCATAGGGCCAGACGACCCCATTTGGTTGCTACGAATAGTTGTCTGGACCATCAAGGATGTCGCAATCCACAGGCACAGTAAGGGCCACTGAAGTGATGTATATGATGCGAGTTGACATGTGGGGATGTCCACGATGGCCTACAACCATTGTCATCCCTGATAAATTTGATGGCAAGCTTGAGTAAAGACTAGTGGTTGATCCGTGTTGCGGGGAAGAAACTCAGATACTGCTAAACTTGCTGGTCAGACGCGCTCAGCGGCTGAGACACCCCTCGTTCTCAAGACCTACTAGCTTCTCATGACCGAAACAGTGCCCTCAGGGGTCTCAAGCGCGAAAGACGGTGCTTTCTTGGTGAGAAAGAATGGTATTGACCGTGCGTCGTCGTTCAACCCCGGCTAGATGTGTCCTGAAATTCAAACATTCTCCCGTTTGTGTTTGCGATAGAGTTCGTCCAAGTCCTCCAACAGCGGAGTTCTGACGGTCAGGCCTACGTCCACTATGAAGGCTCCGATAAACGGTTGGATGAATGGGTACCAGCATCCGAATTGCGTCGCGTCGAACCCAACTCAGACGCGTTGCCATCTGGGACGACGAATGGGAAGCGAAAGAGGGAGGGATCGACCAGTCGCCCCGGTTCGCCCACCAACTCTACACGAGCGAGCTCGTTGGAGAAAACACCATTCCCGGACGCACAAGTCGCCACCATGACAGACGAAGACTTCGATGTTAAACACTACAAACAGACGACTGCCCAGAGAAATTTTGATAAAGTCAACTTTGGGCAGTGGCAGATTAAAACTTGGTGCGTGCCCATTCCTCGGAAATGAGGCTGCCAGACTAAAACATGGCCTCCTGTAGGTACTTCTCTCCGTATCCATTGATGGAGTTGGAAGCCGAGGAGAGCAATGCCATCCAAGGCGAACCCACTACGTCAGTTCTCAAGATACCGAATGTCAACCGGCGCACACATGGTCGGACATCTGACTTGCTCGCCGGTGGCATCGCCCGCTCTTATCTTGGAGGCGAAAAGCCCATCTTGTGGGTCTGCGAGCGATGTTTCAAGTACATGCCAGAGGGAGCTGCATGGGAGCTGCACACGGTAAGCGTAATCTGTTTCTAACCTCCGACAAGAACGAGCCAAGTTGATATTTCCAAGAAAAAATGCGACAGAAGGCACCCTCCTGGAAGGAAAGTATACCAGCGAGGGGCTCACACCATATGGGAAGTGGATGGAGCCAAGGAAAAGGTGAGCTCACAGAAAGGCTAATGCTGGCGTGCACAGCGCTCAAGGGATTACACAGCTCTATTGTCAAAACCTGTCACTCTTTGGGAAGCTCTTCATCGACGTAAAAACCTTATTTTTTGACTGCGACAATTGTGAGGGCATACCTCAGTACATCAGTCACATGCACTCGAATCCTGAATTTCTACAGTTCTCTTTTACATACTCACGGATGCGGATTCGCAACGGGACCATGTACTAGGATTTTTCTCCAAGGTCGTTTCCCCAACATACGGCTTATGAATCATTTCAACTGACGCCCGGGATTGCAGGAGAAATTTTCTTACGACGACTATAATCTCGCATGCATAATTGTCCTGCCCCCGTACCAACGCAAAGGTTATGGGATGCTCATGATAGAATTTAGTACGTCATCCTCTATCCGCACTTCCTTTTTTTAAAGTTCCTCATTTTCACACTATCAGGCTATGAATTATCTCGCAGGACCGGCAAAGTCGGTACCCCGGAGCGACCACTGTCAGATCTAGGGCTGCGCAGCTACCTCACGTATTGGGTCGCGACTCTTATACGCTTCTTCCGGTGCGTTCTCAAAGCCGTATGTAGATTTCGGTTCCTCATGCCAGCACCAGGCGTCTGCTGACGGTATTGCCACCGGAATATATACAAGTGACCACAGACAAATGGATCCCCGATATCTCGCACCTTCAGTCAAGTGAGGACAACGTGATCCGTAGAAAGCGGCCCAAGGGATGGGATGGCGAGATCAGTGACGTGGCATCGACGGGATCAACCCCTTATCACTCCGATGGTCTGTTCTCCTCTGCTTGTGTTGCGGCGTCCCGCATTGATCCCAACGTTGCCAATAGAAGCACTCAACGCACTCCGACGGATCGAGACGGTCTCGAATCCCGACGGGAGCGCGACGTCCCATGTAGTGGTTCACTGCACGCTTGCTGATATTGCCCGTGCAACTAACCTTCGAGTGGAGGATGCTGCGTTCGCTCTGAACGAGTGTGGGCTGCTCGCATATGTACAGATGAATAATGACACTGCGAGGGGAGAGATTGGTATCACGCGGGAGATGGTGGAGGCAGTAGCAAAGGAGCGACAGGTCAAAGAAATGTGCATGAGCCTGGCACATGTCTTAGTGTAAACTCATCACGATAGGAACACTGGGGGCTTTTCCGGAAGCATGCTCTTCGGGTACAGAGGCATGTTGTATACACAGCGTAAAGCGTGAGATGCATAACATGCATAACATGAAAGATAGAACGGAATGAGAGGAAAACACTGTTCACTCTTGGACTGGCTCGTGCTCCAAAGCAAGAATTTCCTGACGCTTTTGTGCCTGACGCTCTGCACGGCGTTCCCGGGCAGCCTGAATGGTCCGATGGTCAACAGCAATGGAAAGAACTGCCGATGATAACGAACCTTGTTCTTGACACGACGAGCCTCCATTTGGTCGGTGAGGATCTTTGTGCGGTTCTTCTCGGCCTTGGCCTTGTGGATGTATTCCATGAGCACGCGCTTGTTCTTGAAGACATTACCCTTTGATTTTTGGTAAAGGGAGTGGTAGCTGATGACGGCGTGAGATCGTGTGTGCTGTGATGCGACAAAGGAAATAGACCCACAGGTGCTTATCGATTTTGCCTGCCTCTCTGTACTTCCTCAGTAACCGCCTCAAAACGCGTTGTCTCCGCATCCATTGCACTTTGGTAGGCAGACGAGCCTCCGCAGTACCCTTTCGTTTACCTGGACCGGTGTGACGACCCTTGCGCTTTGCAGCGAGGAGGTCGCGTGTGCGGGCGCGAGAGTGTATGACGGTGGGTTTAACGATAACACGGCCCTCTTTGATGAGTTTCTTAACATGAGAACGGGAGTTTGCGTTTGCGATCTCTGCCTGTTCGGCAGGATCAAGCCAGATTTTGCGCTTGCCGACACCGGCTACGGCTGCAGCGAGCCGCTTTTGAGAGCGTAGGTTGACCATGGGGGTGTCTGGAAACAAAACCACAGGTTTGTTGGTGAAACAAACGGGAGAGACAGCGAGGCTTACCTTGATCTTGAGGGTGTCGGTGGGAGGTCGCGCAAGAGCGACGATGACCGTGGAATGGTGGCTTGTTACGTAAGCAAGCCACACACCTAAATTGGGAAGAGCTGTATAGCTAAGGATTTTGCCGAAGGATGCCGTTCCGGATGGGTCTCGGGTGTTTTATGTCCATGTGTTATCAGGCTGCTGCAGGCCAAATTGCCATTCGTTGGCCTATTTTTGCACCCTTGATGATGGCAACCCGCCCCAAGGGGCCAACCGCGGGCGAAAGACGTCGATTCATTTTGAAAAATGTATTGTGTACTTCGAAACCACCCCAGATAGCAAACCATAATGACCCCGCATGATTGCTGTCCATCGAAGAGTGACTCGTGTGCACTATGAGAGTTGGAGGACCTTCGGAGACGACATATGAATGACATCAGTGGCTGAACCTCGTGTGAGTTGCATGGTAGGTACATATTGTTACATTCCGATAGATAACCCGTCAACAGATCTCGTGGCGTGCATCTATCCATAGTTATGCCATTGGGACCTGCATAAATAATGATGAATGAGATTGGTTGCCGTACATGTCAAATCTGCGACGTGCAAATTGGCCGCTTTTGTGAAGCTCGTGCAAGTGCAGGAACGTTCGAAATCGCTTAGTCATCGTCCCCGGAGATTCTGATTTGTTCTCTTCGCCTCGACCCGCATCTTCCGAGTCGTCGCATCTCAGCCGTTTTAAACTTTTCTCTTTCTCAACGCTTCAAAATGTCTTTGACGAATTGATCTTTTTCTTTATTTTCTCTTTTTTTCGAACGCTTTTCATTACCACCTCCTCTTCCCTTCTTCCTCTCGCCATGACTGTTCCAGATTCGATAGATACCCCCCCTTCTCCATCAGAATGCGACAGCTGGAGTCGCCCTTCCACCCGCCCCCCAAGTCAGGCGCCCAGTCGCGCCCCAAGTATGTCTGCTGGCGTTTCCGGTGGCAAGTTGCTTCTACCCGAGCCACCGACGACGGCCAAGCCTCCTCCTGGTCCTCAGCCCACCACTCGTCCACGTGCACCTTCGAGCGCTCCCTCCGATGGTAGTCAGAAATTCGCCTTGAAAGACTTTATCTCGTCGGCTCCGAAGATGAGCCGTAAGTCCTCAGCGAGGTCGACTGGCAGCAGCAAGAAGTCCGATTCGGACGGTGAGCGGAGATCCGTGGCCGGAGACAGTACGGCGAGTCTTGCGCAGAAGTACGGCGTCTGCCAAAAGGTCGCAATCGGCAAAGGCGCCACTTCTGTCGTCCGACTTGCTCACAAGTGGGATAGGTCTGAAGAAAAGCTGTATGCCGTCAAGGTATGAAACAATTCATGCTCATCGCCCTCTACCCCCTGATTTGTTTACCGCCCACTAAAACGCATCTCAAGGAATTTCGTAAAAGACGAAAGAATGAATCGGAGAAGGAATATGTAAAGAAACTCACTGCGGAATTCTGTATCTCCTCAACCCTTCACCATGTGAATATTGTCGAGACCGTCGATCTTGTTCAAGACGAGAGTCAACATTGGTGCGAGGTCATGGAGTTCTGTCCGGGTGGGGATCTCTACGCTGCCATCAAGAAGGGAGGCATGTCACCGAGCGAGGTGGAATGCTGCTTCAAGCAGATTCTCACTGGCGTGTCATATCTACATAGTCAGGGTGTCGCTCATCGCGACATCAAACCAGAAAATTTATTTTTCGACACCAAGGGTCATCTCAAGGTTCGTGTTGTTCTCAGAGGTGCAACCTCGCCCTTATATGCGCACAGATTGGGGACTACGGTGCTTCAACTGTGTACCGTCTTCCTTGGGAGACGACGGTTCATATGTCGACCGGCCTTTGCGGTAGTGAACCATATATCGCCCCTGAACAGTTCTTAGGAAAACGTAAGCAGCCAGCTGCACTCTCGAGAGGTAGCCTGATCCGCGGCTCCCTTCTATGACTCATAGCCTACGACGCCCGTTTGGTCGACATTTGGGCGTGTGGTATCGTCTACTACTGCCTGCATTTCCAAGAAATGCCTTGGCGAGTTGCCCAGATGACGGACGCTCTGTATTCCGCCTATGCCACGGCGTGTACCGTCCCCATGAAGGAGAAGGAGAAGGATCCTGTTTATCCCGTCACAATCAACAACTTGAGCCCTCGTGCATGTAGGAGCTTGATTCGCAAGATGCTCGAACCGGATCCGTCTCGGCGAGTTGCCATCGAGGAGATTATGGGGCATCCATGGATACGAGATATTCAAGTATGTCATGCGGTCGCTAAGCCAACACATGTGCATGCGCATGCAATGCAGCAAGCACAAGCTCAGTTGATCGGATCGTAATGCCTGCTGTTGCGCTGGGACTTCGTCAGTGCATGTACAGAATCCGCCTGCTTGAGCCTTCGCTCCGGGTATACTCTAGAGTTGCTATCCTACACAAGATCACACCACACTTAACGAGGATTCTTTCGACTTCATTGCCTAATGCATGCGTATTGTATTCACTGTAGTGCTTGGCCAATATTACCATTTTTCGGCTCTAGTGATGATGTGCTGAACTGTACGATGGACGATAAAGGATATTACGCACGTCCATGGTATTCCAAGATATCGTGCAAAACAACAAATGTGGAGAAGGTATAGATTAGGAAGCTATGGAATGACGCAAAATCCGTGATTGACGTCATGCACCATCATTTCCTGGTTTTAACGGGTGAATGAGTCTACCATTTCGCAGAGCCGACGACATACCGCTTTCTTTCGTCCATTCGTCATGCCGCTTGATATCCGCCTCTGTCACGGTTGGTCGAGTGCTTTCCAGGCTCTTGATGAAATCTTGCACCTTGAGCGGCGGCTCAACTAGTTCATCTGACTCGATTTCAGACCATGATTTTTCCTCTGCTTCCGGATCCCCTGGTGAACAAGGTGTCCATTTCACCTTATCCGATGCAGACGATGGAGGCACAGGCTTGAAGTGTGTGGCTGATATGACCTTGCGCACTGGCTGCATGAGCGCGTCACGGACCAATATTGCGATGTCGGAACCAGAATACCTGGCACGCGAATTGAACTATGCACGCAACGGACGCTAATCCATGATAGCTTACCCTTCCGTGCGCTCCGCTAGCATACGATAGTCTCTCGCTTCCAGCTGGCATGGTGTAGAACCGACGTGGATTTCAAACATTCGTTTGCGAGCCTCGAGACCTGGAAGTGGGATATACACCCGTTTTTCGAAACGGCGCTTGATGGCGGGATCAAGCTGCCACGGGATATTGGTCGCTCCGAGAACTAGAACGCCCGTGTCGTCATGCCCCACACCGTTCATCTGGACAAGGAACTCCGTCTTTATACGTCTCGATCCCTCCGACTCGGACTCGTTACGAGTGCCCGCGAGGGAATCTACTTCATCGATAAAGATTATGGCGGGTTTGTTTTCGCGAGCCATCTCGAACAAATTCTTGACAAGCCTGAGCAGGCATGATGAATGATGAGGGAAGGGACGGCGCTCGGATCGTGTCGACTCGCCTTTCGGAATCTCCTTGCCACTTGCTGACAAGATCACTCGAGCTTACGCTGAAGAACGTGCTCTTTGCTTCCGTTGCGACGGCTTTCGCAAGATATGATTTACCCGTACCGGGTGGACCATACAGAAGGATACCCCTCCAAGGCGTGCGTTTTCCAGTGAAGAGGTGGGGGAACTTGATGGGAAGGATAACGGCTTCCTTAAGGGAGGCTTTGGCGCCCTCGAGGCCAGCGACGTCGTCCCATTTCACGTTGGGCTTCTCTGAGAGGATGGCGCTGGAAAGGCCAGCACGGAGCTTCTTCAATTCGGGATCCTGTTCTTCCTCGCCACTGCCTTTGCCACCGACTGCATTTGACGAACCATTGGCGCTGACGGCCTTGCGCGTCCGTCTCTCTTCTTGAGATTGTATATGCTTCTTCAACGTCTCGGCGCGCGTAAGGTATTCTTCTATCTTTCCTCGGATCAGAATCTTGGACTTCTCGTTCTTCTCGTCTGTGGCAACATGAGTGGCGAATAGTATGACTGGACGAGGGCGAACATTTCTGGGCAAGCATGAAATAATCGAGAGAGTTCATGTATTGCTTGTACGACTCGGCGTAGTTCTGCTTGACATCTTCATCAATGGCACGCTGGACAATTTCGATGGCTTTCTAACAAATCGGTGAGACGGTTTACGACAGAGAAATAGCACTACGTACGTCCAGGTTCGATTGACTCGACATCGCGGGAGAACAAATAGAACAGGGTTAAAGGTTACGATTGAATGGAAACCGGGATGGAACAGGGATAAGGACAGCCACAGCCACAGCACGTCAGAGGCTGCGGCGCGGCAGCCTCAGGCTTTTGTTCTCAACGCACCACATCCTCGGCGAGATATGGAAATGTCTAAAGATGCTGCTGCCATCCCGACACGACTCTTTGCTGCCATTATCCCTAATCTGGTCACTGTGTTGGAACATACACAAAGTGCTGAAGGAGTTGTTACACCGCGGACAAAGCAGACACTTTTACAGGCAGTATGTACGCTTAGATGACTGGCTTGTATTAGGCACTAAAACAGCAAACAGACAAATGATTTGAGAAACACACTGTCACAAGCTAAAGACTATGCTGCTGCCCTGCCTGGTGGTGAATTGAACTTTCAGGAGCAAAATGAGCTTATTTTGATGTTAGAGAAACTGAGGGATCATAGATGGTGAGCATGATATGACCTGTTATGGTTGGTTAGCTGGATTTGAACTTTGGTATTATCAGGCAGGAGCTTACACAGTTTGCACACAAGATTACAAGCAATGCTCAACCCTCCACCCAAGTAGCAGAGCTCAAGATGGAGGTTGATTCAACAGCATCTACTCCTTTTGGATCTTGAAAATTCAAGTGTTTAGCTGTTTAATGGGGCCATTCAAGTTGTGTAATCTAGTTATTGTATGTGACACATTGAAACGAGACGGAATCATCGAAGGTTGAACCTCAAACCTCAAAGGTGAAGTCTTCCCTTCAACGGGGTATCGTCGTATAGATTCGATAAAAGAGAAAGTGCCTGTTTATCCTCTGGCTAAGAGTGTAGATGAAAAGAGAAGGTTTACTCAGTAGCTCCTCAGAAGATCCTAAGGAGGTCCAGCCTAGAAGAACAACACCTGGGCGATATTATTCCAAGTAGCTAAGACTGGGGTTACCAGTCGAAGTGTTGACTACTTAAATACAAGTCCGGCAGAGTGCACAGACCATCTATTGTAAAAAGGAAATACTAAGTATGGCAAGTGCCCTTCAGATGTAAGACCTGGTAATCCACGTATGGTAATGTCTGTCTGATAGGAACGTATCATGAGTAAGGAGAAATGAGTAAACGCACTGCTCTCTGTGGCTCATGCCTTCCGATACTGTTACGAATCCATACTTTTTCCTTGAACTATGACGCTTTACTTATTACTTCTCTTTCACTTTGAACAGACACTTCATGATTCGCTACAGGACGTCCTCGAAGACTCCTGCTAACATGTATTTCAAACCACATGACTTCACGTGACTTACTGGTATGCTCCTATCCCAGTATAACTTCATTCATCACGTGATCTGGGACACGTGATCACTTAGCGGCACTTGCCAATTCCTGACAGACGGGACATTCCATGGCAGTATATAAATTCCTTTCAGTCCACGTGATCCGCCACACGTGATCCGACCTTTGGCCTACTTAGGTCAGCTGGACATCGGACCGGAGATTTCGTTCTAGACTTTGGGGCTTATCTTTTGACCGTTACCCCGCAGATACCTTGGACAACGTTTCCCCTTATCTTTCTCTTGACTCAGCAGGTTTACGAGCATTCCCGATCGTGATTGTATCGGAAGGCACATGCCACGGAGAGTGGTGCAGTTTTCCCTTCTTATCTTCTCCTTACTCATAGATGATGACTCAGGATACACTCCCATCGGGGCACGGACATTTCACTTACTAGATTAGGATACACACAGCTTGGTCTGTGCACGATATGCTACACTATTTAAGTAGTAGAGGATTCAACTGGAAACCCCAGTCTTATCCATTTGATCATAGGTCCCCAAGGCCTTTGGTTTTAGGTTCACTCCCTGTTCACCAGGTACTTGGGACACTCTATTACACCCATCCCTTTTCAATCTATTGCTTCTCCCCTTTTACTCGTTCGAAAACATAAGAAGACGATTCCCCTATCGACAAAGGGAAGTTCTTGCCACAAGGACTTAAAGGACAATGCGATACAACCTTAACTTAAGGGTTAGGGTTACGATTCAACCTTCGATCCTCGATCTCGTTTCAGATACGATCACGATCGGGTAACATTGTAAGAGGAAATGACTAAGAGATAAGAATTGTCAATATGTCCAAAAAGAGAAAAGGGTTATTCCCAAAGAGATGGCCACCAGGAATAAGTCTGAAGTCTCGACCAATGGCCCAATCGGCAAGTGCTGCAAAGTGGTCATGTGCAACAGATCACGTGACGAAGGAAATTATACTGTTGCAGGAGCATACCAAAAGATAAACATCAGGTGACATCAAGTCACGTGATTGGCGAAATACATGTAGATGGCTTTCTTCAAGGATCGCCATAAGAAAGGTAGAGTCCTAAGTAAAAGTTTTGAAAAGTGTCAGTAAAAGTAAAGCGTCTTTTCAGAAATAAGATATGGTTTCATAACACACATTGGTAAATCACTGTTAAAGTCTGAATGACTCTGGGTTATGCCAACTTGGGGGTCATACATGTAGCTCCAGAACTCTGGAGTTTGATCAGACAGGATTTGGCTTCACTGTATGCACCCTTGCCACCAGTGTTGCTGTAGCTTCAGCTTACTGCCAGCTTAGAGCCATTAGCTGACACTGATGACACTGACAAACCAGACCACATACTGGGCTGAGTCACCTTTTCCTACACAGTTTTTTAGTCACTGTTCAGTTACTCAAGCTGTGGCTTGCTGATTAGCTGCAAATTGGGAAAATCCTAGGACTTGGAATTTTTCAAGTCTTGGCATTGTTATGAAAACCATACTTATTTTGAACTTTTTACCTTCACTGACTCTTGTTGCTATGCTCTGTCCCAGAAGATGAGCACCAACATGTATTTCATAGTCATGTGACATCCCCCTTTTGGTATGCTCCTATGTCAGTATAAACTTCCTTCTGTCATGTGATCTGACACACATGACCATGTGTGGCACTTGCTGATTGGCTGATAGCTTATCTTCTGCTCTTCTTTGGCTATTGGCCCCTCCTTATCATTCTTATCCTTACTCATAGATGATGACTCAGGATATGTGATTCTCATATCGTATGACTTTCCTTTTTGTATTTCTTGTCCTCAGACCACTTTGGACTTACCTCAATAGGATATGCACTGCTTGGTCCATGCACGATACCTAAACACTATTTAAGTAGGGACATTGTGACTAGTAACCCCAGTCTTATCTACTTGATCATACTTCCAAGGGTGTGATTTAAGGATATACTCTTTCTACACTTGGACCTCCCCCTTTGCCAATATTCCCTTCTCTCCTTATCTTGAAATCCTTGTAGCTTGATTTGTGTCTGGCATGCCCCTTGAGCCCGCCTTGTTAAGTTTCCTATCTTCCTCGTTTTGTTTGAGTAACGTGTCACATCAGGCATGCAGTGTGTTCAAGCTGCTCTACTCTCTTTCACTCCTCCTTCATGACTGAAAGAACAGTGAGGAACACAAGGCAGTTAAATTGTGGCCTCTGGGGCCTCTGAACTAGAAACTGAATGTACAGTGAGCTCAAAAACCCTTTCCATGTTAACTAAAATTGCAATGCATGAAGTGCACTGCCAGACACTGTGGGAATTTTGCTTAGTATTGGTGGAGTTATAAATAGTACATACTCTTGGCTACAAATTCGCCCCCTGGATCATGTGATTTGGTTCATACACTATTGAAATATGGCCATTTTAAAATGGTCATGTCATAGAAAGGGTTTTTGAGCTTTTGAAATGATGATCAGGATCTCTGTTAAATCATTCATTATTTGTCATTGTTTGATAATACAAACAAAGATATACATGTAAATAGTATGTCAGAGTTTAAAAAAGTTCACACACCTCTTGATTCTCAATCACTATCATGGTTAAATCCCTCTCTCTCTCTCAGCAAAACACTATTCTTTCTTTCCTTGATGCTGGCCACTCTGGTGAAGCCATTGTCAAGCAAACTGGTGTCAGCCCTTCTCCTATATCCAAACCTCACTTCAAGAAGTGTTCTACTCTTTCTAAGGCTATTGGGGGTTGTCCTGTCAAGCTCCCTTCTGCCAACATTCATCATGTCTAGCATCTCATCACTTCTGGCAGAGCTGCAAATGCTGTCCAAGTGACCAAAGCTCTCTCCAACATCATCAATGAACCTCTCTCTGCAAGTGCAGTTTGTCTTCACTTGAAGAAATCTGGTATGAAGGCTGTGGTCAAGTCCAAACCCCCTATTCTCTCTGCAGACATTATAAGGCCTATTTGGATTTTGCCTATGCTCATAAAGATTGGACTATAGAGGACTGGAAGAAGGTAATATGGTCTGATGAGACCAGATGGACATAAATGGGCATGGAAAAAGACAGGTGAGGGGCTTAGTGTGTTATGAAACCATATTTTATTCTTGAAAGATGCTATTCTTTTTCTGACACTTTTCAAACTTTTATTTAGGACTCCCCTTTTCTTGCGGCAATCCTTGAAGAAAGCCATCTACATGTATTTTGAAGATCACATGACTCGATGTCACCTGATGTCTTTCTTTTGGTATGCTCCTATGACAGTATAATTTCCTTCTGTCATGTGATCTGTCGCACGTGACCACTTTGCAGCACTTGCCGATTGGGCCATCAGTTGATCCTTCAGACTTCTTCCTGGTGGCCATCTCTTTGGGAATAACCCGTTTTGGACACATTGACTTTCTTATCTCTGACTCATCTGTTTTACGAGATTACCCAATCATGATCATATTGGAAGGCACATGTTACGGATTTCGAAGATACTTGGGAACGAGATGTCGAAATCATTTGGAGACAACTTAATGGTGAAGAAGAGACGGACATGGATACGTTTTTCTTTCCTACTCATTCTTATGATCGTTATTGGTTTGACCTCTCTTCCATGGCGTATAGAGACCTCCTTTGGGAGATCGTTGACAGCGGTCAACTTGACCCTGTATACCACGACTTCTAGGTCGCCCTTCAGACTTCGCACAGGAACACCGCCGTTTCCCACGTTTACGGATGCCCCCGGACTTCTGACTTGTTCCTACCGGGAAGTCCCATTTATCCTCTTTCCTCTTTTACTTAGCGGCTCTCCGCTTTCTTACTTTGGATATGGACCTCCGATTCCTTTCTTGGACATGGGACTCCGCATTTCCTTTTACGATACATGCGATGCGATGCGTCTTGTTACTTTCCTCTTTGGACTATTTGTCTCTATTTGTACTTCTTAGTATAAATACCCGCCGATGTAGTAGGATAGCTCTTCAGCTAATTCTATGCATTTCTGCCTGTAAAGTCTTCGCTCCTGAAGAAGGTCGCTCGACTTACCTCCTGCGCTAAGCCCTTCAGTTCTTGTCTCTCTGTTGACGCCTTCTCTCTCACGAGCGACAGGCAATACTCTGCTCCTAGTCGTCGCTGACACTACGAGTACGAAAGGTTCTAGAGTGATGTCTTTGTTCCGCATCCGTGTAACAGCACATGCCATGGAGAGCTGTGCAGTTTGTCATTTCATCTTTGTCACGATACGTGCTCATCACACAGGACTTTCCTTTTACGAATATTCAGACATCGTACATTTTCTCATTTACTATACTTGGATTCGCACTGCATGGTCCGTGCACAATCTTGTACACTATTTAAGTAGTAGATGCATTGACTGGTAACCCCAGTCTTTGCTACTTGGAATCTATTCCCCAGGATAGTTTCTTCTAGGCAAGACCCTCTTAGGATCTTCTGAGGGGCTTACTGGGAACTTCTCTTAATTCATCTACACTCCTAGCCAGAGGATAAACCGGCACTCTCTCATTACTCATACGATCAATACCCCATTGAAGGGAAGACTTCGCCTTTGAGGTTTGAGGTTCAACCTTCGACATTCAGTCTCGTTTCATAGTGATAGGCTGGTACAAGGAACCCTCAAATTTAGAGGGGGTTCTTTGATGATATGGGGCTGTATGACTTGGGAGGGTGTTGGCTTGGCTACTAATATTGATGGTAGGATAGATGAGGACCTCTACCTTCAGATTTGAAGGATGAGCTTCAGCAAACCCTGGAGTATTATGGTCTCAATCCTCCTGACATCATCTTTCAGCAAGACAATGACCCCTAGCATACCTGCAAAAAGGTAAAGGAATGGCTAGAAGAGTAGTATTTTAGGACTATGGGTTAACCTACACAGTCTCCTGACTTAAACCCCATTGAACACCTCTGGGGGTGGTTGAAAAGGAGGCTTGCAGAGTATGAAAACCCTCCTAATGGAATTCATGAATTATGAGAGAGGGTTCAGGTGGAGTGGGAGAAGATACCTTTTAAAATGGCCATATATCAATAGTGTGTGAACCAAATCACATGATCCAGGGGGCAAATTTGTAGCCAAGAGTATGTACTATTTATAACTCCGCCAATGCTAAGCGAAATTCCCACAGCGTCTGGCAGTGCACTTCATGCATTGCAATTTTAGTTAACATGGAAAGGGTTTTTGAGCTCACTGTATGTCCTCAGAGGAACAAAATTATCCCATCACTGATAAAGAAATGCTCAGCATTATTCATTCACTTGAATTATGGCACCACTATTTAGAAGGTGCACAATATTCTTTTGAAATATGGAACGATCACCAGAATCTTACCTGGTTTATGACAAGACAGGATCTGAACAGACACCAAGCATGCTGGGCAAAATACCTGTCCCAATTTAATTTTACATTGCATCACAAACCTGGAGCCACCATGAGAAAAGCCAACACACTCTCTAGAAGAGAAGACCATGCAGAAGGCATTGAGGATGACAACAAAGGGGTACTAGTCATACCATCTGACCAAATACAGTCTACTGTCACTCTCCTCTACAACAGAGATGAATTCCTCACCAGGTTACAACATGAAACTATGAAGCTCCCACCCCCTTCTATGAAACATTTATCTAATTTAGGATATCAAGTCAGGGACTCCTTCCTTACAAAGGAAGAACACATTTTCATCCCAGAAATGCTTTGAATGGAAGTCATCACAATACACCATGACTCACCAGAAGTGGGACATCCCAGCTTCAATAAAACCATGCAACTCCTTTCCAAGACATACATTTGGCCTAAAATAGCAAAAGATGTCAAGGATTATGTCTTTCATTGCAAACAATGTGCATGCTTCAAAGGATCCAATAAACCTTCTTCAGGGCAATGAAACCCATTAGAAGTGCCATTGAAACCCTGGGAAGATATCTCTACAGATTTCATCACAGATCTCCCAGAATTGCATAGTTATGATTCCGTTCTCACAGTGGTGGATTGCTTCTCCAAAGAAGTAGAATTCATCCCATGCCATAAAACCTGCTCCTTGATGGAGCTAGCAAAATTATATTTATCTCACATCTGGAAGCAACACAGCCTCCCTTCCACAATCATATCAGATTGAAGACCACAGTTCACTTCACAGCTTATGAAAGACATATGCAAAGGGTTACAAATAACCCCAAAACTATCTTCAGCCCATCACCCACAGACTGATGGCCAAACAGAGCAAATGAATAGAGAAGTACAGCAATACTTACATACTTACTGTGCAGAGAAACAAAACAAGTGGTCGGACTGGCTCCCACTAGCTCAATTCTTCTATAATAGTAAAAAGAACACATCAATGAAGTATTCACCCTTTGAAACCACATGCTCATATGAATCAAGAATGGAGATCAAACCCACATCTATGAAAACCCCTGCTGTAGAAAACTTCATTTTGAACTTCTCCAAAATATTTGAAAACACAAAAACAAATATAGAAAAAGCACAGCAACATATGAAAACTCAAGTGGACAAACACCACTTAGAATCCCCAATTTATGCTCAGGGAAACAAAGTTTGGTTAGCCATGGATAATCTCCATTTGACATGGCAATCAAAGAAGCTATCCAAGAGATGGCTAGGCCCTTATGAAGTAATTTCTATGAAGGGATTGAACACTGTAGAGCTTTGATTACCTAAATCTATGTGAATTCACCCAGTCATCAACATCTCAAGGGTCAAACCCTACAAAGAACAACTTCCTGGTCAACCAGTACACAAACCAGGCCCAGTGCTAGTCACCAAGGATTGAGATGAAGAATATGAGATTGAGTACATTGTAGATTCCCGATTAAAAGGGAGAAAACTCAAATACCTTGTACACTGGAAAGGATATGATGACACAGAAAGAATGTGGGAATTGGTTTCTAATTTAGAAAACTTGAAAGAATCAATCAAGGATTTCCACAAGAAATACCCAAATGCCCTGTGAAAACTTTGTGTCTTCTTCCAAGAATTCAACAATATGTTCTCTATTTCAGGGTCCAATTTGACCTTCTATGACAAAAAAGACATTCCATTCAACTGTTTGGAACAATTATGTAATGAAGAAGATCATCCAGAGTCTGAGATGGGGGGTAGTGTTACAAACGCCATTTTTCTCCCCTCAGAACTCCCAACTTTTTCACCTAAGTCATATGTTGTCCCTCTCTCTAGTGTGTTCTTTGACCCAGAACAGCAATTGTTCTAGAGTCCCATACCTCATGTCAAGGCTGTCCAAAAAACAAGATCCTATTGGCTGCCACATTTATACTTCCCCTTTTAATTTCTGTTTCTTCTATGCTTCTTTTCATTTCTGCTTATACTTCTCTTCCATTCTGCCACACACCTCATGCTCACACAGCATCAAAGGCAGTGTACATTCTTTCATATTCTATGATATTCTAGCCAATGGCAGAACTACCTCTTTGTTAAACAGCTGGAGTCACACAGCTGGAGTCACTGTCAGAAACTATTCATTTAATGAGATATAGAGTACATTACCTGGAGTCCACTGTCAGAAACTGAAGAAAGCGAAGACAGTGAACTCCAAACATGATGAAGTCGAACCAAACAACACAAAACATCTAAATATGGAAAATGGCTCCTTAGAGTGCACACTGCACAATCACAAGCTCTAACACTCTTATCTCTTATCACTATGCTACAAACATGTACATACAGCTGGCCTGTAGTATATAGGCCCCAATACAACACCAGAGAACTCCAGTAAAGTTCTTCTGGTTTTTCATCTTTAAACCTTGAGCACAATTCCACAACCTCTACTCTTTACACTTTAACAAGCTCATTGTTCAAGGCTTGTTTCAACTGATGTGTTGAAGCCCTGGGAGGTAAGTCTTTTGTTCTCTCAAAGGTCCAAGAAGCTCATTCCAGAGTCATTGACTATATAGAGGAAGGACAAACTTTTCCTGATGCTGTATCAAATGGCTATGCTATTCAAGACAGTGCTGTCCTCCATATGAACATATTTTCTCATTGAGCACAGAAATGGACACTAAGAAATGAAATAGGATCAAGCTGCTATTGATGGAATCCCTTCAAACCCTCAAGTTCCATTGTGAGAAGATGTTGCTCAATTTCACAGTGAGGCTTGTATATATTAGAGGAAGATGATATGGAAGAAGATGATCCCAAAGATCTACTTGTGAGGCTCCTGTCCTCCCACCAAAACTGGGCTCAGCTTTCTCTTGACAAGATCCTGGCCAGCCTCAGAGACCACAGAGAGGAAACACCAGAAGACAACAAGGATGGACAAGGTGATGCAGTCAATAGCAAGGATGAAGTAGATGGTGAAGGCAAGGAAGGTGAGGATAGTGCTGATGGAGGAGACTGATTCATTGCTCTGCCCAAATCCATTGCTGACTTCCATCTCAGTCAGATATACATGGCCTATATATATACATATTCATTGATCTATGAATCCTCATCATACTGTCATGTCATTCAGTCAAATCTCCTTCAATACATATTACAGATAACCCAAATGAAAATAGAGTTTCTGAGTTTGAACCTTGAACCAACCAAGCTGGCTGCAATCATCATGCTCCTTGTCCATCATTACTCATTTCAATATGCCATTTTCTAGCATATCAATGAAGTCTCACTGTTGACATGGATGCCCTATTTAATGTGACTTGAGTGTATACTTGGCACTTGCTATGATTACCCAACAGCTGTTGGTGAAATTGAGCAATACAAACACTACAACAACAGAATCTGTAAGTACTCATAACTTTTTAAGAAACTCTACACTCACACCATTAAAGGCCTATGATGATACCTCTGTCATTTCCATTTCCAATCCCTCTCCTATAACTGTATTTCCAAATGCAACATGCATAGATGGAAGGTTCAGGCTTGTGATGAGGATTGGAGGCACCTTCCATGAGTTTTCAATGTTCTTTGCACTGAATTGGGAAAATGATAACAAATCTCCAGATGAGGTATATGCCACTGTAAACATCCTTTCTAGGGAAGATGTGGTGATCAAATTTCAATGTCTAGAAAAAGGAAGAGAATTGCACCATGAGTGTCATATCCAAGAGGCTCTTGTCAATGGAAGATGTATTGACATACTGTGGGTGTGGTGGTTCAGAACAGACTCCAGTGTCAAAGCATTAGTTTTGGATCAGTTAGGACTGTTGCTCAAGTGCCTACTATCACTGTGAGGCACATTCACACAAATTCCCATTGACAACCTTTGCAGCTATTGGCCATCAACTGGTGAGTCTACTGTCATGCTATCAACCTTCTGTCACTGATTTACTATAGTCATCACACCCAGATATCACTCATAGAGTCCATTCACTCTTACAATCTCATCCACTGCTAGTGTTTTAGAGTCCAGTCCAGTCTGGTTTTCCATGCTCCAAATGAGGCAACTGGACCACAATCAGTTTTTTCAAAGTCTGAAAATGGAAAGACTAGGCCAAAACCACTAAAAACCAGTCCTAACAACTTTCACAACTTTTTTTGAACTGGTCTGGACCAGTTTTTTTGGAAAGACTGCTTAGTCATTGGTATATGAAATTAGATTAGATTCTTGCCTTTCTGGGTATCCAATTTTCATGGGCATCCACCCAGAAATGATCAAGATATGATCATTTTTGCATCATATGTTAACTACAGGGGTTATCTACTTGTCTCCACATGGAAATCAAAATAAAGACACATATGTTTGCATGAATCATGCTTAGATATCAGTGTACGAAATATAGAATAGGCCCGTGGCTGTCAGGGCATCCATTATTCATGAGAATCGGTCCAGAAATGGCTGAGATATGGGTTGGATGTCATATTTAGAGGGTACTAGCTTTATTTTGGTCATAGAAATTCCAAACAATTATCTAAAATCTTGGAAAAATTGTGAGAAGTAGGCCAAAATTGGGGAGATTCAGGCCTGATATTGGTTTTACCAAAAGACCAGTTGCAACTGGTCCTGGACTGGCTTTCATTTTTCTAAATTTTATAAAGACTAGGACCACTTGTTATTCAAAGATGGCAAGACTGGGACCACTTCAGACCAGTCCTAACTGGTTTGGTTCAGTCTGGTTGCAGTCCTTTTGCAGTCCTGTAACCAGACCTTAAAACACTATATGACCATTTAATTGTCAGTCTGAAAGAGATATTTAATGTTTTACATTCCATTATCATCATATAATCATTGTGTTCCTAGACATGTATATATATGTAATTGCTGACAGACATTTTACAAATGATCACTTTATGACCATTCAATTTCAATATGATTACTAAATTACAACTTCTTGCCATACTATTATACCTACCATTTAAACCTGTTAAGACCATGTCCACTGGAGTAACTCTGATTAGAATAGGAGCTATTTTGGAGTTGTTGGGGGTCAGATAGGAAATCAGGTTCAGCCTATGTGCTGTCCCCTTGCTAGGCATTGTGTCCTGGATTTAGGAGCAGAGGTCAGTGTTACACATGTGCAGAACAAAGACTTTACTCACTACTCCCTTATTGTACTCAGGGCAAGGTGATGGGATTTCTGGAGCAGAGTATTGACTAAGATCTGTTAAGGTATAGTCCCAAATGCTACTAAAGACTTGAAGAGTGAAAGCACATTGATGAAATGAGCAACCTCTTGAGGAGCAAAGTCTTTGCAGGCAGAAGTGTGTAGAATTAGCTGAGGAGCTAACTACTACAGCATGAGTCTTTATATACTATAGAGGTTCCCAAAAGAGGAAGTACCCAAAAAGGAATCAACAAGATGTGTCAAGATGCATTGCATTACATATGATATAAAGGAAAAGGTGGAACTCCATAGAAAGAAGTCTGAATGTCTAAATAGGAAAGTGGAGATCTGTGAGTATAAAAGGAAATGGAGTTCCATGTCAGAAGGGGGAAGTGGAGCTTTGTAAGATAGAAGAAGAAAGAGACTAAATGGGACTTCCCAAGTGAAAGATGATGAATCTCAGGGGCATCTACAGTATAAACATAGGAAGTGGCTAGTTCCCATTAGAAGTTGAGCAGTAGATGTCCATGGATGAGCATGAGAAAAGCATCATAGCCAACAGGTGGTGCTGCAGTTGATGAGATATCATGCCAATGTCAGTAAAAGTAAGAAAGAGGAGAAAAGAAATTGATGTCTGCACTAGCTTCTATCCTGGTGAATGCAGTCTCTAGTAGTTGATCCCATACAAGAGTCTCTTCATCATCATCTCAAGAGGTAAACTTTTGGGAAACTGTAACAGTCAGAGAGGAAGGAGGAGGTCAGAGGACAAATGAATGTTAGAGGGGAAGTCACCAGGACTTTTGAGGTCAGGTGGAGTTATCCACATTGATATCAAAGCTGAAGTGTACAGGTAGAGTAACTACAGTTTATATACTTGGAGAAAACAGATTACTAATAGAGATTGGTAAGTGGGAGAATGACTAAGACAAGAGATGACTAAATAGATGAGTAAGTTGGAAGTTGGAGAAAGCATAACCATAATGACTTGGAGAGGTACAAGAGCTGGAGCTGTGCTCTAAGTGATGCATAGGTACAGAATGGATACTAATACTAAATAGAATGAAATGTTGGAGGAAGTGGAGTAAGTCCAGAGTATTGGAAGTGCAGGAAAAAGTATCAGAGGTGCAGAAAGAGGGGTTCAGAGGGTTGGAGTTCAAAATAGGAGCATGGGAGTAGGACTAGATGTATAGGATATGACAAAACCCAACCTTTGCCTCTTCTTTTTTTTCTTCACTCTTGCTCTCAAGTTCTATCTTAGAGTCAAGAGTCACTCTAGTCTTTTAGACTAGTGTTGGTACTAAGGTAAGTGATACTTGAGTGACACTATTTGTAAGTGTTTTTCATGTTTTATTTTCGCTTTTTTTGAGGTTTTGAGTAGTAGTGTATATAGTAGTCTAGCTAGTAGATACTCTATGATCATCATTTCAAAAGCTCAAAAACTCTTTCCATGACATGGCTGTTTTAAAATAGTCATATCTCAATAGTGTGTAAACCAAATCACATGATCCAGGGGGTGAATTTGTAGTGGAGAGTATGTACTATTTATAACTCCACTAATGCTAAGTGAAATTCCCATAGTGTCTGGCAGTGCACTTCATGCATTACAATTTTAGTTAACATGGAAAGGGTTTTTGAGCTCACTGTACCCATCAATGTTATCAAGATGATATGTCTGATATCTTAGATATTATTGATCATATATATGTATCTTGTAGATACAATTTGTCTATGCAAACAGAATTTTGGTACTTGGTCAACACTATGAACACTGTGTATAATTATATAGCATGACCGATACATATCATTATGATAAATGTTGTAGGGATATAGAGGATAGTTAATATCATATATGTATGAGATTATTATACCATTTAAATTTCCCTGATGGGTATCAGCTTCTCTCTCCAGTCTTTCCATATTATAGTTCTAGATGAAGACTCATGGGACCAAGACAAGGCTACCATCAGAAGAGGATTGGGACATGGACATGTTTTTCTATCCTACTCATTACTATGATTGCACTTTGTTTGACATTTCCTCCACAGCTTATAGAGAGACACTCTGGGATAAACTCCTTCAAGGAGAATGTTAAGACCGTGTTCCTCTGGAGTAACTCTGATTGGAATAGGGGCTGTTTCAGAGTTGAGAGGGGGTCAGATAGGATGTCATGTTCAGCTTACATCTGTGCTGTCCCCTTGCTAGGCATGTGTTCCAGATTTACAAGCAGAGGTTGGAGAGAACAAGGGACAAAGGAGGACAGAGGTTGAAGGAGGATGAATGAATGTCAGAGGGGAAGCCACCAGGACTTCAGAGATCAGGAGGGATTATCTACATTGATATCAAAGCTAGAGTTTACAGTTGAAGTAACTACAAATTTATATACTTGGAGGAAACAGATTACTAACAGAGGTTGGTAAGTCAGAGAATGACTAAGACAGGAGATGACTAAATAGATGAGTAAGATGGGAGTCAGAGAAAGCATAGCCAGAGTGGAGTCAGATGAACAGAGAAGCTGGAGCTGTGCTCTAAGCAATGCACAGGTATGAAATGAAACTAAATATGAAATGGAACAGAGTATCAGAGTAATCAGAGTGAATCTGGAGTATCAGAAGTGTAGGAAAAGTATCAGAAGTGCAGGAAAAGAGGTCTAGAGGGTTGGAGTTGGAGACAGGAGTATTGGAGTTGGAACTAAATGTACAGGATATGACAGTATGTATCCCTCTCTTAGGTCTGAGCCCTTGAAGGCCTCAAGCAAGGACTGTTGAAACATGAAGCAGAAAGAAAGCAAAGGTTTGGAGGAATCAGAGGGAAAACAGAGGAATCAGAGGAGCAGAGGGAAGCAGAAGGTCAGAAGGTTGGAGGCTCAGAGATAGGAGCTGCAGGAGTTACAGGAGTTGCAGGAGGAGGTAGGAGTTGTTGGAGGAGACAGGAGTTGTTGGAGTTAGGGTCAAAGTCAGACAGATTCACTGGAATGAATGTCTGAGTGAAGGAGGGATTGGAGAAGTCAGAGAGGAGGTTTGTCCCTGGGTGTGGTTGTCCACATAGACATCAACAGAGTAGACATGAAATCAAATTTTCTAGGAGTTGGGTCAGCAATGACAGGAGTTGGGTCAGAGTTAATAGTAAGGGGAAGGGATCAGAGGGAACATCAAGTTCTTGGAGGTGGAGATGTAGAGGACAAGAACTTTGGAGAAGTTGGCCTAGGATGTGATCATCTACATGGACACCAACTGTGTTACACATGTGTGGAACAAAGACTTCACTCAGTAACCCTTCATACTCAAGGACTCAGCAAGATCCTGGAGCAGAGTATTGACTATTGCCTGCCAGGGAGAAGTCCCATCAATAGAGAGAGACTTCTCCACTGGAAGGGCTTAGCACAGGAGGTAAGTTGAGTGACCATCTTCAGGAGTGAAGACTTTGCAGGCAGAAATGCATAGAATTATGTAGCTGGGGAGCTAACTATGACAGAATGACCCTTTATATACTAGAGAGGTTACCATAAAGGGGTAATGTGTATAAGGAAATCAACAATACATATTGCATCATGTATATCATAAAAGGAAATGCAGAGTTCTGTGAGTATAAAAGAAACAGAGTCCCATGTCCAAAAGGAGAAGTGGAGTTCCATATAATATAAATGGAAAGAGAATAAATGGGACTTCCCAAGTGAAGAGAGATGAATCTTGAGGGCATCCATAAATGTGGGAAATGGCAGGTTCCCATGCGAAGTCAGAAGTCATGAATAAGGGGATTGTATTGACCACTGTCAATGATCTCCCAGGTTAAGTCTCTATATGCCATGGAGAAAACGTCAAACCAAGTGCAATCATAGTAATGAGTAGGAAAGAAAAACATATCCATGTCCAAGTTGTCTTCACCAAAGAGTTGTCTCCAAATGGTATCTGTGTCCCATTCCCAAGTACAGTATCTTTGAAATCTATAACATTAGCCTTCATGTCATAAGAATGATTCACTGAATCATTATCTACTTCACTAGAAGTCATCTGGCTCAGCATCATCATGATCAGATCATTGGAGCTGGTGAGAGTTTCCAGTGGTATGGAGGGGGCAGTTGTGAGAGAAGTGTCCAGGGCCTTGTTCATGACAGGAGGAACATTGATAGTGGGGGCATTGCAATTGGAGATGCCCATAGGAGCCACAATGGAAGCAAGAACAGGGGCAAGGAACTCATCAGTGGTTGGAAGGGGGGATGAGGAGCAGGGCAGGGGTGTCTCATCATGAAGGGGCAGTGGGTTCCAAGAGTATGGTGAGAAATTCTCAGACCTTGTCAAGGTCAATTGGAGAGGATGGTCAAACATGTGGTCCAGTCCAGCTGATCCTAAATTGGGCACATCCAAGAGAGTCAAGGGTCTTCTGGGAAGAGGTTGGTGGTTGGAAGAATATGAGGGAGGGGCAGCATCATTAGGGGGTATGGCAGTAGTGTCCAACTCATCAGGTCAGATATGGTAGGTAGGGATGGGGGCAGGTAGTAAAGGTTGGGCAACAGGGTAGAGACAAGTGTGTCATCCCAAAGGGTGGATTGAAGGGAGCTCATCGGGTGAGAGATAGTCCTGTCACTCAAGGGGAGATAGACTGATGAGGACAGTTCATAGGAGTGGTTGGAGGGAGTTGGAGGGGAGGATAGGGATGAATACTCCAAATCCAGTGATATGGAGGCTATTGAGTATAGCTGCTCTGGTATCCTGTATGGCAGAGGAGAGGACTGCCACCCATGATTCTCTGAGTTGTATGTGAGAATGGAGTTGGACCTCTGAGATGAGGAGAGAGTTCCTGAATGCTCAGATGAGGTTTGGGATGGTTGCTGATTCAGCAGATAGGGGAAGATGCAAGAGTGTAGTGAGAGAGGGGGAGATGAGATGATGGAGGCATAGAAGACTTGTCAGTGGAATGGAGGGAGGCAAGAAGTGAAGATAGGAATGGGGTCAAGAGTAGAAAGTAAAGCATCCAAGGGGATTTCCAAGTACACTTCAGGAGAAGGTGGAGAGGTATCTGTCATAGAGGGAGAGGAAATAAAGGAAGAAAGAGAATGTGAATGGAATGACTCAAGAATCATTCCAACTGTCCACCTCAGCCATTCAGCCAGAGTAGGTTGTGCTGGTAGAGTAACAGAGGACAGGGGTGGTGATGTTGTGAGGGGAGACAATTCTGACAGAAATAGAGTGGGGGGTGATGTGGGTGACAACAAAGAGGGAGTCTTGAGAGTATTGGATTTTCTTGCTGATTTCAAAGATGGAGTAGAGGATGAAGAGGATGAGAGATGATAGGACAAGGAAGATGACCAGTATAAGGGTGACCTCAATCATGTGGGAGGAAGAGAGGATGGAGGGAAAACATTGGGACAGGAGGCTTTATATATGTTGAGGAGAGTCTTGGTGTTGATCAAATTGGATGGTAGTTCCCACATATTGTTGGAGGAAGGATAGCCCTTCCATTTGACAAGGAATTGTGGTCTCCATGTGGAACCCCAATGTCCCTTGATGGCTTTGACTTTGTATTCTTCTTCATTTCTGAGAAGATCCAGTGGTGGCCATGAGAAGCTAGGGCCATGTTTGTTGATTTCCAAATATGGTGAAAGAAGGGAAGCATAGAAGATGTCATAAATCTTCCAGGTGGGGGGGAGTTTGAGTTGGTATGAGAGTGGGGAGAGGACTTGGATGATTTCGAATGGTCCTTCCTGTCTTGGTGTGAGCTTTCTGGAGGGGTAGCCCAACTTGAGGTTTCTATTTTCAAGCCAGACTTTCTGTCCACTGGCAACTTTCCAGGGGGTGAATTTGGTGGTGATGTGGGATTTCATGTCCATTTGAGCCTTCTGATGTGCAGCAAGAGCTTCCTTTCTAGTGTCTTTGAGGTGGGAAAGTCATTTTTTGGCAGCTAGTACAAAGGTGGTTTTAGAAAGAGGAGGGTAACTGTGGGGTTCATACCCATACATGAGGGAGAATGGTGATTGGTTTGTGACAGAGTGGATGTTAGAATTGTGTGCAAATTTGGCCATAGGGTGGAGGGAAGGCCCAAGTCATGGGTTTTCCATCACAAAAGATGCAAAGGTAGGTTTCAAGTTCTTGGTTTATGTACTTGTTCAGTTTCCCCATCAGTTTGTGGGTGGTAGGTGGCTGAGAGGGCTAGGTCATTTCCAGGAGCCATGCCAATTCCTTGGCGAAGGCAGAGGTGAATTGGGGACCACAATTGGAGATCAGTTTGTCATGGAGGCCAAATTGTGGGAAAATGTTTGAGAAAACAAGGAGGCCACCCCTTTTGCAGAGATGGTTTTTGAGCAAGGGATGTAAATTACCCCCTTAGTAAGACCATGGTCAACCATGACCATAATTGAATCATGGCCAGTGGAGGGAGGGAGATTGGTGATAAGGTCCACAGAGATTTGTTGGAAGGGGTGTAATGTGGTGGAAGGAATTGGAGAAAGTAGGGGGGTAGTGGGTTGAGTAATAACCTTGTTAGCTTGACAAGTGGTGCAACCAGAGATGAATTTCCAGATGAAAGTAGTCATACCAGGCCACCATAGGGGTTGGAGTAGAAGGGAGTTCTGAGAGGAGGCAAGGAGAGGGGAGTTGAGCTGAAGAATCATATCCTTGAACTCCCTGGGGTCATAACAGAGGTATGGAGGGCAAACAGAGTTTTGGAGGTGTTAGAAAAGACTAGACACATTGGAATTACCCATAATGTGCAGCAGATGGCAATGCTGCATCCAAGCTACACATGGCAGAGGTATTGGAGTTAATGGAGATAGGGGTCAGAGTAGACAGAGATAGGGGTCGGAGTAGCAGGAATAGGGGTCAGAGTAGTGGAGGTAGGAGTCAGAGTAGAATAGAGTTCTGAGGAGAGGAGAGGAAGGGAGTCAAGTTGAAGAATCATGTCCTTGAACTCTCTGAGTGTCATATCCATGCATTCTGATCCATCTTCAACCCCTTGGACGCAACTCCGACCCCTTCGATGTCAGTTCATACACTTGGACACAACTCTGAGTCCCTTCTGCTCTATTCTGATCCTGTTACATATCTCCATTCTACTTTAGTATTTAGTTCATTTCATTTCCTGTGCATCATGTATGAGCACAGCTCTGGCTCCTCCTTATATCCGATACAGCCCTTGGCTCTCTTCTTTCCGATTATCCATCTTGCTCATCCATTTAATCATCTGTGTACTTACTCATCCTCTAGCCTTTCGTCTCTCCCAACCTTCCATCTTACTCATCTGCTATTCCGATTACTCATCTACTTCTGCTCCGACTATATATATTTCATAGATACCTCATGTAAACCTTAGTCTGAATATTAACATTCTAAGTTTCCTTCCAACTCATCTCCAACCTCTGAAAGGCCTCAATGGTCTTACCCTCTTGTCTTCCCTCCAGACTTGACCCAGTGTCAGTCCACTGTTCTACCTCTGATCTCCGCTCCTCCAAAATCCAGGGAAAGACTGTGACAAGGGTGCACCACATACAGTGAAGCCAAGTCCCATCCGCTTTAACTCCAGAGTTCCAGAGTTATGACCTCTGAGTCAGCACAGACTCTAACACTGAGGGTGACAACTTGGGCTGATGTCCAAGAGGTCCAGGATTGGCTTATCCAAAATAACATACAGAGTTGGAGATAAAGGTCAGAGTTGAAGTACAGGACATCTGAGGATTAGAAATTCAGAGTTTGACAATATGGGCTAGAATTCCATATGGTCTAGGGTTACTTGTGCAACATGAGTTTTGCAAAGTAGGGGGTCAGGTTGGAGGGGTTTATCATCATCACCACATGATGATTCAGATATGAAGGTGAACTCTCAGAGTCCTCAGAGTCAGATTTGGAGGTAAGGAGTAATGACAGAGCTTCAGAGAGGTCTGGAGATGCATAGAGTTGCACTGGAGTGGGTGGTTGGAGGTTAAGGAGGTCTGAGGGAGGCCAGAATGTAGAAATCTGAGAGTGGACATGAGGATGCTGATCATAAAGTATAATGCTTAGCAAGTGAGAGCTTTGATATACTGTTAAGACCATGTTCCTCCAGAGTACATAACTCTGATCAGAATAGGGGCTGTTTCAGAGTTGAGGGGGGTCAGATAGGATGTTGGGTTCAGATTATGTGCTACCCCCTTCCTAGGCATCGTGTCCCAGATTTACAAGCAGAGGTCAGAGAGGACAAGGGACAAAGGAGGTTGGAGGTTGAAGGAGAATGAACAAATGTTGGAGGGGAAGCCACCGGGACTTCAGAGATCAGGAAGGATTATCTACATTGATATCAAAGCTAGAGTTTACAGTCAGAGTAACTATGAATTTATATACTTGGAGGAAACAGATTACTAACAGAGGTTGGTAAGTCAGAGAATGACTAAGATGGGAGATGACTAAATAGATGAGTAAGATGGGAGTCAGAGAAAGCATAGCCAGAGTGGAGTTGGATGAACAGAGAAGCCAGAGCTGTGCTCTAAGTGATGCACAGGTATGAAATGAAACTAAATATGAAATGGAACAGAGTGGAGTAATTGGAGTGAGTCCAGAGTATCAGAAGTGTGGGAAAAGTATCAGAGGTGTGGGAAAAGAGGTCTAGAGGGTCAGAGTTGGAGACAGGAGTATCAGAGTTGGAACTAAATGTATGGGATATGATAGAGAACATGACCAGTTGCTGTTTGACTTCTGATCTTTGCATGGGAACCAGCCATTTCCCACATTTACAGATGCCCTAGGAATTCCTTTCTTCATTCCAGAAGTCCCCTTTTTTGTTTCCTCTCCTCTTTTGTCATACAGAGTTCTGCTTTCCTATTCAGACATGGAACTCCTCTTTCCTTTCTTGCACATGGAACTCTGTTCTCCTATTTAGACATTCAGACTACATCTCACAGAGTTCTGCTTTTCCTTTTATACCTTATGCAATGCAACACATCTTGACACATCTTGTTGATTTCTATTTCAGATCATCCTCTTTGGGATAGACCTGACTGGCCCTTAACAAGGCCTTGTACTATATAAACTCTGTACTTGTCATAGTTAGCTCTTCAGCTAATTCTACACACTTCTGCCTGCAAAGTCTTTTCTTCTCAAGAATCACTCAACTTACTCTTGCACCTTCAACTCTTCAAGTCTCACAACACTTAGGACTTTACCCTCATGGGTCTTAGTCATTCTCTGCTCCAGGATCTTCATGAACTTGTTGTCCTGAGTATGATAAGAGAGTAGTGAGTGAAGTCTTTGTTCTGCACACACATAACAAAAGAATTAGCTCTTCTCTTCATCCTTGCTGCTAATGCACTGGACCTGATCCTATCACTATGAGACACATACGTACAACCTAGTGTTGCTGCAGCTGACGAGCCGCACTGCCAAAATCATGAGAGCCGAGCCGATTTTGGCAGTGCAGCTCGTCAGCCACAGCAACACTAATACAACCACCAGAAGAGTCTTTAGACAAAGAGACCAATGTCACTGCATCCCCATACTCCAACCCCTGCCAATCCCTTGTACCCTCACTCCCCTGCCCAGACTAGAAGATGAGTGGCTGGACCTTCAGTCTCCCCTTTCCCAGATCTACAAAGAGGACCTCTCCTGAATATCACTCCCACCTACATGCCTATCCCTTCCTCTCTAGACAACACCTCTGTTTTATCCCCCCTTTCTACCTTCCAGTTGATTCTCCCCTCTTCACAGCACACCTGCACCCTATCCCCTATCCCTTCACCCACTCCCAGCAGCCCAGTGATGTCTAGCACAGCAGATGAAATCAAAGCAGCTTGTCCAGAACCCTTCTCCAGGAAGACAGAAGACACATCCAGATGGTTACTAGGAATGAAGGCCTATTTTGTCATCAATGACACAAAGTACAACAACAAGAAAGTTATAATCACCCTCTTGAACCAAATGAGTGTCAGGTGCAGTACCACCTTCTCTGAAGGATGGCTTGACAAGATCCTCAAAGACTACAACCCAGACTGAAAACAGATCCCCACAGATGTTGAGAAGGAATTCAAGACTGTCTTTATACCCCCTGGTCTCCAAGACATGGCTTGAATGACCCTCCATAATATCTGCATGGATGGGAAACTCTTCAACTCTTCTATGGCAACTTTGACTCTTTCAGAAGTACCTTCCAGCTCAAACCTGGAGTGGTATAATGGATGACTCCATTTTGAAGGACCTGCTCAAGAGGACAGTGTCAGGAAGATTGGCCACAATGATGACAGTAGTAGAAAAGGAACCTGCCACAGCAAGTGAGTGGCTCAAGAAAGCTGCTCAGTTCTACCATGCAATAGTCTACATGGAAGGAAAATTTGCCAAATACAAGGAAGTCTTCAATGAACCAGATGAAGGCTTCATACTGCCTTTACAGCAATTTGATCATGCTATCAAATTGAAGGACTCCTTCATCCCACAAAAAGTGAAACTGTATTCCCTCAATCCAGCTGAAACCACCACATGCAAAGAGTTTATCCAGGAACACCTTGCCAAAGGAACAATCTGTCCCTCTAAATCACTCCAAGCTGCCCCCTTCTTTTTCATCACTAAAAAGGATGGAAAACTGCAACCTTGCTAGGATTACCACTACCTCAATGAACACATGGTCAAGAACATGTACCCACTCCCCCTGATCTCTGACCTTATAGACAAACTCAAAGGATCTAACATCTTTACCAAGATGGATGTCTGATGGAGATTCAATAACATCTGGATCAAAGAAGGGGACCAATAGAAAGCTGCCTTTATCACCCCATTTGGACTCTATGAACCTCTCATCATGTTCTTCAGAATATGTAATGGACCCCCAACATTCCAGGCATTCATGGATCACTACTTTGGCAATATGATCAAAGAAGAATGGCTCATCATATACATACATGGATGACCTGCTTATCCATACAAAGAACAACCAAGGACTTCACAACAAATGGACACAGTGCATCCTTCAATGAATGAAGAAACTCCACCTTCACCTAAAGCTTGACAAATACTCATTCTCTAAGCCAAGTATTGACTTCCTCAGAATGGTGATTACTAAAGGACAACTCCAGATGGACCCCACCAAGCTTTCTACTATACAATCCTGGGCTCCCCCCACCTTGCTCAAAGGGGTATGATTGTTCCTCAGTCTCTGCAACTTTTACCAGAAATTTATCACCAACTTCTCCACAATTGCTGCCCCCCTCATCACCCTCACTCAAAATGTTACAAATGCTATCTTTTTCCTCTCAGAACTCCACTCTTTTTCAACTAAGTCCTATGTTGTTCCCTGCTCCAGTGCACTCTTTGATTCAGAACAGCAATTGTTCTAAAGCAACATGCCTCATGTAGAGACTGTCCAAAGGATAACATCCAACTGGCTGCCACATGTATGCTTCTCATTTTAATCACTGTTTGCTTCTATGCTTCTTTTCATTTCTGCTCATGCTTCTCTTCCATTCTGCCACATGCCTCATGGATGTACAGTACCAAGGCAGTGGCACTTCCTTCATATTCCATAACATTCCAACCAATGGCAGAACTACCTCTTATCCTCTTATCTCTTATGCCAAACATGTACATACAGCTGGCCTGTAGTATATAAACCCCAATGCCATCACAGGAGAACTTCAGTAAAGTTCTCTTGTCGTTTTCCCCTTAAAACCTTGAGACATTCCCACATCCTCTAAACTCTTTACCCTTTAACAAGCTCATTGTTTAAGACTTGTTTCACACACTACCAGTACTCTACATGCCTGACCCACTTCATCCTTTTATAGTTATGACTGATGCCTCTCTCACCACATCAGCAAAACCAGGAGTGGCTGGATGGTGTCATAGTACTCATAGTGAGGTCCTATATGGACAGTTTTTTCACAGTTACCATAGTCTATCATAGTGTCTCATAGTGTCTCATAGTGTCTTATACATAGTGTCTCATATTTTCATAGTGTCTCACAGAGTCTTATATTTTCATAATGTCTCATAGTGTCTCATAGTATGCCATAGTCTGTCTAAGAATTTCATAGTGATCTTAAAATAAATATAATTATTGATATATTTTATAAATATTCAATATGACAAATCACTCAAATGTAATAAATATGACATCATCAATATATTGATTACATAAGCATTACAAACAAACATAACTACACTATTTAATGTAAATAAACAAAGAATGATAATAGGAGTTGATTACATAATCTATACAAGTGAAAAAATTTATTACCCTATAACTAAGTTAGTGAATGATTAGTGAATAGTAGAGAAGACTTACTAATAAAAGTGTAGTCAAAAATGTGTAGTAAAAGTGGAGATGATAGTAGTTGAGGAAAGAGATGGTGTGAGAAAATTTTGAGAGAGGCTGGGTTTAAATATGTTTAGAGATATAAATAAAGATAAACAATTGCCACAGCACAACAGAAATTTGACTAAGTGTCTCATTGGACTTGAGCTACACAGGGTACTGATATCATGACAAAGGAACATTTCCATCCATTGTCCTCACCCAACCACTCTGGAATGTCACCATTGAATTGATTGTGCCCAAGCCATGCATCAATGCTACCCCATGCAGTCTGCAAGACAGCAGAAGCAGAAAAAGAAGGTTCACCAATTATGTTGAGCAATTGCTTGAAACTTTCTTTGGATTTTTGTGCTCCTTGATTCCAATACCAGTCTCCAAGGCACATTGAGCTCTTATTAGGGTAAGAGTGATACAGACTCAGATTCTCAGAGGATGTTGGATCAGCACCTGAGGAGCACATATTCTCAACTGAATAGGGATCTTCCAGGTCATGGAGAGGGGGGGAGTCCGTGTTGTACACATGAAATAACCCAAACTTGTTCACCTGAGTCTTGAATAGCTTTCATACTAAAGCATAGAGGGATCAAACACATTGTTAAATGGAGGCAGGGAGGATGCTTGAGGCCACTGAGGTGTTTGCTTCCTCTGCTGAAGCTAGTTGGATGTTTTGTAAAGTTTCAGGTGGTGGAAGTGATAATAGGCGTTCTGGAAGAAGGTCCTGAAATGGTCATGGCACCCCTGGGTTATGAATAGGACATCCTGACTCTGGTGGCTGTGAGGGCTCAGCTTGAGGATGTATGGGCTGTTGCCACTGCAGGGTCATCTAGAGGCAAATAGAAGACTAATTAACTAAATGACAAGAAGAAGAAAAAAGCTTTCACCTGGGGCAAATCTCCTAAGTCAAAGAACTTTGAGGCATGTGATGTGCTGGAGGATGCATTTGTGTCTGGCCCAGCATCACTATGTTGAGCTCTCTTAGCTTGAAAGATTTCTTTGGCCTTTGAGAGGGTGCTAGAGAGTCACTTCTTGCCTTTGCGACAACCTTTCTCATGGTGAGTGAAACTGCCAGGGTCCTTGAATGAACAGCCACACACACAAATCCATGTGAATGGCTTAGCCATTGACACTCATAGTGACCAGTGTGGTTGATCAGAGCTTGTAGCTTTTTGAATCAATTGTAGCTTCTTTAAATTGAAGCTAAAAATGTTATCAGCAAGTAGGAGTCAGTCATATTATATTTGGCAGGTAATGTGAGGCTGCTCATGAGACTGGTGACACTCTCATGACCCCAAGTTGACAGATTGTAGCCAATTGAAGGGCCAGGGAAGGCTTTCCATATGTGTTTGATTGCCATGAAAATATGGCATGATTCACCAGTGCAATCAACTTCCATGTGCAAAGTCAGATATACTGCAGTGCCTTGAAGTACTCATATCTGCAATGCACATTTTCTGTCATATCTCTTCTAATGATATATATGTGGTCTACCTTGCAAGATAGTGAACAATATTGTGCAACTTGTGCTCAAGATGTCAGATCATACTCAAGCTCCATCCTAGATGCACTCAGCCTGTGGTGATTCCCCATTTTGTCCACTATCGAACTCTATTCTCAACACCTTGTTTCACTCATACAATTAGGAGGACTGCAGCAGTTGGTGGGATGAAGGACATACTCACTCAAGTCTAGCTCTACTGGCATGATCTTCAATTGCAATATGATCAGTCTCTGAATTTCATTGGACATGACTTGCAGGGGTACAGTGGGAACATCTGGTATGGTGGGCAGTGTGGGAGGTGGAGCAGGGCTGTATTGTGCTGCAGGGTACTGGTAGCATGGTGGCAGTTAGAGAAAGTAGGGTGCCTCACCAATGGGTTCCATAGGATGGATAGCCTGTGAACATAGTCCATATGTGCTGCAGCTAGCAGTGATGTGGGATGGTTGATGATCAATGACCAAGGACAAGTTGCCAGAGATCAACATGACTTACTGATGTGAAGTAGCATGTAAACAACCAAAAGAGGAGGAAAGAAGAATGAGAGCATCTGGCTCCAAGGGGCAACTGGCCTAGTACAATGTGAGTAACCAAAGTTGAAAGTTGTGAAGGGGAATGTTGGAGGTAGTAGGGATCCAAGTAAGGCATAGGAGCTATCCTTAAATCACACCCTTGGAAGTATGATCAAGTAGATAAGACTAGGGATACCAGTTGCAATCCTAACTACTTAAATATTGTAGTGTCTAGGTATCATGCATGGACCATACAGTGCATATCCTATCTATGTAAGTCCAAAGTGGTCTGAGAATAAGAAATACAAAAAGGGAAATCATGCAATATGAAGGTCATGTATCCTAAGTCATCATCTATGAGTCGATGGGAAAAGATAAGGAGAAGCCAATAGCAAAAGAAGAGCAGAAGATAAGCTATTGGCCAATCAGCAAATGCTACAAGTGGTCATATGTGTCAGATCATGTGACTGAAGGAAATTATACTGACATAGGAGCATACCAAAAAGGGAAAATCACATGACTTGGTCACATGATTAGGAAATACATGTGGGCATTAGTCTTTGAGGACTGAACATAGTGAAGATAGTTAGTTCATATGAAAAGTTCAAGATAAAGTATGAAAATCATAATACTTACAAGAATGGGTGAGATGGGATTTTGTTGGCATGGTCACATCATGTAGGCTTGAATGCAAGTCATCAGAAGTCCTTCCAAAGTGCAAGTAGTAATACTGGTAGGAAATAGGAATGATCAGAGCACCATCATCCTAAGTGAATTGAAGGGAAGAAGATGGATGGTCAACATGATTGGATCACTGTTGTCACATGAGATGGGCTTGAAGATGACCAGTTGGGTGCATGCCAAGCTGGAAGTCTCTCAAGGACCTCAACTCATTGTCTCTCGAAAACCCTGATCCATCAATGTGGGTCCAGGTTGGACTTGGACTCAGATGTATCTGGTTGCCTGCTGTCAACATCTTGGATGAATTATCTAATTTGGAATAATTGGTAAGCATGTAGTGTGCTGAAAACACCATCATAGTAAGACTTCTAGCACATTACATTTTCCTAGTACTCCATTCATTTCCTACCTCCACAAGGACCACATATAGCAACATCACTTCTTGTGCTGTTCACTTTCTTTGCCCTCATTTTTCTGTCCCTTGTTCCCATGGAAGAAGGCAGGAAGAAGAGTGAGTATGGAACTATCATTTGTATTAATGCATCCTCTTCATGTTATCACAACTCTGCTGAATCTTTTGTGATAAATTTAGGAACTACATATGTGTTACATGTACTAGAGTACATTGCTTATTGACACTCATGGTTATACAGTTATTCATGTGTCAGGTGAGTTGCTTTTGTGGAGTCCTGCATCCTTTCACTCATTGTTTATGCAGTGTTTAGTAGAGTGTTCATGTGGATATCATCACCAATAACTTGGACCAAGGTCATTGGATAATCCCCTGATGGGTTAGCTTTGCTGAGGACAGGCAACTGTGAGATTAAACTATCCTTTCTGTTTTCTATGACCACTGATAGTGGGTCAAGCATCAGGGATTCAGCAAAGAATACTTTCCTCTTTGACCCCAAAAATACAGTGTTTGATATCAAACATCTTATTGGTCATATGATGAAAGATACTGAACTCAAGCACAATCTCAGGCATTGGTCTTTTAAGTGTTGGCAAAGGTGGGAATCCTACTGTTCGGATCAGCTACAAGAGGGAGACATGTGAATTCATGAGCTTTTCAAGTTCCTAAGGGCTGCAGGGAGCTTAGCACATCTTGCAGACGTCTGAGGGAATTAGCATCATGGTTCTGACAGAGATGGAGGAGGCTGCGAAGGCATACCTTGGTGAGAAGACTACCCATGCTGTCGCTACTGTTCCAGTGTGTGAATATCCTACATGCTTTTGAAGTACAGATAACTTATGTGCCTGTTAGACCTCAATGATGCTCAGCAGGCAGGCAACCAGGGATACATTCTACCATCAATGGCTACCAATGGGTCCTTCATGTTATCAATGAGCCTGCTGCTGCCACCATTGTTTATGGTTTCAGCAAGAAGGCTGGTGAATCCCAAATCATTGTCTATGACCTTAGTGATGGTACATTTGATGTGTCACCCCTTGCCATTGATGACAGTGTCTTTGAAGTTTTTGCAGCTACTAGTGATACTCATCTTGATAGTGGAGAATTCAACAATTGGGTGATCAATTACTTGTCAAATTGTACAAGAGGTCCCAGATTGGACTCAGGGCAACAGTTGGGTCTTCGCATCCAATACCAACAGTAAGCTGTGACTCAGTCATACTCAAATTCATCAAAAGATCAGCACTGTCTCCAATTTGGGTCCATCTCACTGTATGTTTCACCCATGCCTGTTCACATTGTTGGATTATGCATGTGCATGCAATTGAATGTACTTGTAGCCACACATTGATTAGTAATATGGTAGAGTCAAGTTTGTACAACTACCACCAACTTACCCATGGTTGACCATTGTCAAGCCCTGAAAGGCCTATTTTACACAAACTTGACTCTCACCAAACTAGTGTGACTGAGTTGCCCACTGTGTGCTCTCAGATCCCCTTTGTGCTATTGCCATTCTCTTGCCAGATCAGGGCTGAAGCTGGTCACCACTCGTTGTCATTCATTCTCATTTGTTGTTCACTTGCCTGATTGGGGCTGAAACCAGTTGTTCATTGCTCATTCATTCATTCATTCTACTACCTGATTGGGGCTGAAGCCAGTCACCCATCACTCATTACCTGTCACTGCTCACTGCTTGTCTCACTCTCTCTTGTCTGTGACCATGACATACATGTCATGTGGACCAACCTCGAAACCATCCACCATGCACATAGTTTTGCCAGCTGCTTGCCCTCTGTCACAAATTTCTCACACTCCACAAGGATGAGAATACCACAATGCAGGCCTGGATTGCTGAAGTACACCATGTCACATTCCAACTGGAGGAGATCAATGTTGTAGTGTTGGACAAAGACATCATCCTTGTTCTCACCATCAGACTCCCTTCTGCCTATGACCACCTAATCATTGCTCTCAATTCCACTCCCCCTGATGACCTCACCCTTGACCTTGTTATCATGTGACTCATGAATGAAGAAGCATGTCAGATCCATGGCTACATTGATAGTCCATGCACTGACTCAGCCATGGTTGCCACTCACACTCACCACCTGCTCTTGGAAATAACTTGTTTTAATTGTGGTGAAAAGGGACATTACCAGTCACATTGCCCTAAACATGGACAGTCTACTAATACAGCTAATATTGCCTTTTGATTTTACATAGTTTACTTGTATGTATTGCTTGAGAAGGACTGTTGGATTATGCACATACATGCGATTGAACATACTCGTAGCCATGTGTTGATTAGTAATACGGTAGAGTCAAGTTTGTACTGCTACTGCCAACTTACCTGCAGTTGACCATTGTTGAGCCCCAAAAGGCCTATTTTACACACATGTTCTTACCAGCACTGCAGATTCCAGTCTGATGATGCTGGATCCCTCACTACATATGTACACTGAAGCCAAGTAGGGCATAGTGCATTCATTTGTGTGATCATTGATTGTAGTACAATTGCCTTTTTATATTACATCATGTGCACATTGAAAAGGCTACCACAGTAGCCCATATGCAATGACAGGTGGCATTAGACTCCAGAGCAATATTTTCCAACTGAAATCACAAAAATCAGATCCCTTGTCCTGCTTGATGTTACAAATTGTATGTTGAACACTTTATTTTAAAAACTTTTCACTATGAACATCCTTGAAGACATTTGCTCACATGTACTTTCTCTATCACGTGACATGGTCACATGATGTTCCCCTTCATCACAATTCTTACTGCAGTTCAGACTTCTACTCCTTTCTGTCACATGACCTGCAGCATGTGACCACTAAAGTCACTTGACAAGTTTGAGATTGTTATCACCCACCTCCTGGGTCATGAGGTTAAACTGATCACCTGACTCAGCACTGATTTGGTTCATTGCATTGATCAGCCAATAGAGAGTCTAGGCCTTCATGGTTGCAGTCCTTTGTATCCACCTCATGTTTTCTCTTATCTTTGGTTTGTCATTTCTTCTTACAAGAGTACCTGATCATGATCATATCAGAAGGTACACACTGTGATCATGCTGCACATTACTCATCACTATTTAGTCATGATATATCCCCATTGGACAGGACCTTCCTCATTTGTATTTCTATCCATGGTATGATTTCTGGATTCCCCTTTTGGGATGTATTACCTGGTCTGTGTGCTGAATCACCAGACACTATTTAAGTAGGCACTCTCATGTAGATTAGTTTCCTCTTAGTCTTATTCGTTTGGAGTCTTGCTGTATCCAAGGGCAGTCTCTTTTAGATCGACTCCAACTCTTGAAGTTGTACTTGGTATCCCCCTTCTTCCATACTCTCTTTTTACTTTCATTACTTGATCACCCTCTCCAGATAGAATACTCTTCAACAGACAGAAGGAAGTCCTCACCTTTGAGGTTTGAGGTTCAGCCTTCAATGTCATTTTGCTTCACTTGATGATCCCATCAATGTGGAGACCAGCAAGGCAACTCTATTGTCCTATCCAATGAGTGGGGCTCCACTCCTCTCTGAGAGCCCTTTTATGTATCTGTCATCCCACAAGCTTGTCATTGACAAGAGCTCTGAACAAAACATGGCACAGGATCAGAGATGTGGTCTTACTGAATCTCATACCAAGTCAATGATATGAAATTTGATTGGGACAGAAGATGTTTGCCACCTGTGGTGAGGCAGTGCAGAATATGCATTGTAATGTGATGAATTCACTTAGTATTGTCATGGCCATTCATGTGCATGCAAATAAATGCAGGGTTTTGTCATTTAGCAATTACTAATGGTGGGACCAGGTGAGTAATGGCATGTAGTTGATCAGAGTGCACATCTGGGACCACTTTCATAGGCACATGAGGGAGTGAATGGATAGCTAACCAAGCTTTACATAAGCTCAGGTGACACTTGTTAACCAAGGATGCAAGCACATGAGCAGGCATGTGAAGTCAAACCTAACTTCACATAAAATATTAAACTGACAATGCTGTGTATTGTTCATGCTCAACTGATCACAATGGAGCACCTCCATCTGGGACCCAAGCTGGAAAATTTTGATGACATTGTCACCAATCTCGAAGCAACAACTCAAGCACTTCTCCTTGATTCAAGGACTATGCTGCCCACGACAGCAGAAAACAATAATCCTTCCTCAGATTTTACAATTTTTATTGGAAGTTTATTACCAATTTCTCAACCATCACAGCCCCCCTCATTGAACTCACCAAGAAATTGTCTATCTGGGAATGGAAGGAAGACTAGCAGAACACTTTCCACACCCTCAAAGAGGCTTTCCTCACTCTCCTGGTCCTCAGCATGCCAGACCCACTCAAACCCTTCATGGTCATGACTGATGCTTCTCTCACTGGAGCAAGGGCAGTCCTTATGCAGAAGGATGTCAACAGCAGCCTCCACCCAATACCTCAGTGGCACCCCCCACCCAGTCATGATAATCACCAATCACAAGAACCTCACCTATTTCAAGGAACATTGCAAACTCACATGTCACCATGTCTGATGGATGCTTTTCCTCAAGGACTTTGACATACTATATGACACCCATCCCAGTTCTTACATGGGCCCAGCAGACACCCTTTCCCAAAAAGACTTCATCAATACCTTGGAAGATAATCAAAACATCATTCTTATCTCCACTAAATATTTCATTAATGCTATTGATGTTGATCTTGTGAGTCACATTGCCCAATCCTCTACCAATGACCTCCTAGTATCCAAAGCCCTCTCTGCCATCCAGGAAGGCTCCTCCCTCTTTCCACATGCTGCACCCACTAATTGGGAATTCCATGAAGGGTCTCTCTTTTTTCAGGGTTGTCTATACATCCTGGATTCTGCTTGTCATGACCTTGTGGCATCCATCCACAACTCCCCTTCCACCAGACATCCTGGTTATTTCCACCTCCTCCATCTACTCAGCTGGGACTATTGGTGGCCCAGTATGGCTACCTTTGCTCAGAAATCCATCTCTGGTTGCACCACCTGCCAAGCCAATAAGGTCATTACTCACCCCACTACCCCCTCTTTCCCCAATCTCCTCTACCACCACCACCTCTTCCAACAAATCTCCATGGACCTTATCACTGACCTTCCACCCTCTGCTGGCCATGACTCAATTATGGTCATGGTCAACCATGGACTTACTAAGGGGGTAATTTACATCCCTTGTGTCAAACCAAGCCCTCTGAGCTAACCTGCACTCCCCCAAGTGAGTCTGAGTTCCGAACACACAAGTCCGCTTTAGAGTAAAGCAGAGTAGAGTGGACTTACATTGGACTTACATTGGACTTGGTGTGCACGCTCAGACTTGCGATTTATCCATTTACTCTTCATTTTGGACTCAGTTATTTAGGTTCAGGACTGTCATATTTACCCGAGTATAGCTCCACCCATAGGTACATATGTTCAAACCTTCTTCTTTTGATCCTCAGTCATTTGCTACCTCCTTGGGCAGTGGCTGATGTGAGTACTTACTATTTCCCATTGCCATTACTTTACTTATCCCCATAGTAGGCACATCCTGCCCTTTACTTAGATTTCCTGACAGGTTATGAGCCCTGGTTGCTTCCTATAGTGCCAGCAAACCTCACAGACTTCATTGCAACCTCCGCGCATTTTTCCCACACTACCCCGTCAACTCCGACAGCATCCTTACCCTTTCAGGGCCTCCATTCCTCACTAAGATGCCTAGCACAAGCCATGACAAAAGCTATCCCTGAGATTACAGCACATGCAGCTAGCGCTCATGCAGCCACAGGAACAGCAAACGAAATGATCATTGACTCCAGAGCAATGTTGCACATGATCCCACACTGCTCCTGGTTCCAGACATTTACTCCATTCCAAACTCCATCTCCAATCTCACTCAGAAATGAATCCACCGCCCATGCAGTCAGATCTGGAACCATCATTGTGCACTCCATTGTAAAAGGCAAAACATATGAAATAACACTAAGCAATGTACTTCTAGTACCAGAGTTCAGGCTGTGTCACTCATCTCCATAGCAGCCTTATCCAAGGTCAGAATATCTACACTATTCCCAGTCACTGAACTCGTCCACCTGCTACATCAAAAAGAGACCAGACACAATCATGGTCGGAACACATACAAACAGATGCTACCACACTAAACTCCATCCAGTACCAGGCCTGAATGCAGCACACACCTCTGTCGACATAAATCTCATACACCAACGCATGGGACACATCTCTGCCACCCAGATTGAATCCATGGTGTGCAACAGACAACTCTGAGGAATTGATGCCATCACCGGAACTCCGGACTTCTGTGAGGCATGCACACTTGGAAAAATGAAGAAACTCCCATTCCACTCTGACTACAAAGTCTGGAGCTCCTGCCCCTTGTAGATCATCCACTCCGATGTTGGAGGTCCAATCAATCCACAATCCCATGAAGGCTACTACTACTGCCTCCTCATCATAGATGACTACTCCAGATTTTTATGGATTTACTTCCTAAAGAAAAAGAGTGATGTCATTTAAACCTACAAGACATGGAAAGTGGACATCCAAGCTGTGCTCCAGCAAAAGATCGAATCAGAGGGACCCTCAGAGATACACATCCATTTCCTCCACATGGATGGAGGAGGAGAATACACCAGCATGGAATTCAAAAACCTACTCTGACACGAAGGAACAACATCCGAAATGTCTGCACCCTACATACCAGAGCAAAACAGACTTGCAGAATGCATGAACCCACTCCATGAAAGAATGGAATCCTGGACCAGTAGGAGGGACTAGCTCCGAAACGCTTGCATCAGCCCAAGCACAAAGGAGACCTAGATGAAGAAACCCCAGAAGCAGTGGGAGAGGAACATGCTCCTCCAGCAGGAGCTGCCCAAAACCCCATAGACACACTAGCTGAATGTCTTGATCACCTGCACCTGGAGCCAGCTCTGATCCAACCTCCTCCTCCTCCAATCCAACCTCCTTCTCCACCAGTAGAACCTGCATGACCACCATCTCTGGCATGTCCACCTGCAGAAATGGTAGCTGGAGTCCAATGAAGCAATCGAAATCGGAAACCAGCAGATTGCAACAAAGACTACCAACACACATTAGAGGAAGAGGCACAGAGGAAAGCACAGCACCAGGAGTCACCACAGGGTCACCACCGAAACAACCTCTGGAGGATCTGGACATGCCTGGAGCATTCTCCTGCACTCAAGAGGAACTCCAACACCACATCTTCGCTGGCACTGCAAGCTCCAAGTCCAGGAAATCACTCCCTACCACCATAAAAGAGGCCTATGCATGATCAGATGGAGACCTATGGCAATCTGCAATTGAGGACGAACTCCTCAGCCTAAACACAAACCATGTCTATGAGACAGTTCCAATCCTGAGTGGAGTCACTCGATCACCTCCAAGCCCATCTTCTGAATCAAACAGGACCAGGATGGTAAGATTGAGCACTACAAAGCCAGAATAAAGCCAGAATCATTGCCAGGGGATTACCTTACTTATCCCCATAGTGGGCACATCCTGCCCTTTACTTAGATTTCCTGACACCTTGCTCAAAAACCATCTCAGCAGAAGGGGTGGCTTCCCTGTTTTTCTCAAAATGTCTTCCCACATTTCAGCCTTCATGATAATTGATTTCCAATCATGGACCCCAATTTGCCTCCACCTTCACCAAAGAATTAGCATGACTCCTGGAATACAACCCCACCCTCTCCACTGCATACCACCCTCAGACTGATGGAGAAACTGAATGGGTTAACCAAGAACTGGAAACCTATCTTTGAATTTTCTGTGATGGGAAGCCTACCACCTGGGCCTCCCTACTCCCTATGGCTGGATTTGCTCACAACTCCAACACCCACTCTGTCACCAACCAATCACCATTCTCACTGATGTATGGATATGAACCTCACAGCTACCCCCCTCTTTCCAAAACAACCTTTGTACCTGCCACCAAAAAGTGACTTTCCCACCTCAAAGACACCTGAAAGGAGGCTTTAGCTGTGCATCAGAAGGCCCAAATGGACATGAAATCCCACATCACCACCAAATTCACCCCTTGGAGAGTCGGACAGAACAGGCTCAAAAACAAATTAGGCTACCCCTCTAGAAGGCTCACTCCCCAATGAGAAGGACAGTTCAAAATCACTCAAGTCCTCTTCATAGTCAATTCCAAAGATCTATGTGAAGCCTTTGATGACAAAGCAGGCTTTCTTTCTGCCATTGCTTTTAACTGCAAATACCCATCTCCCTTTGATAGGTACACATCCTTTAGGTGGATAGACAAGTGTCCAAATGGATCTCTTTTGTAGAGATGTATATTCATCTTCCATTGCTGTGTGCCATCCCTTCTGATCTTCCTTTGGTAGTCTCAAAACATCTTTGTAATGTTTTGGTAATGTTCTTGAGATTGCTTGTGAAAGCATCATCCTCATCCATTCATTGCTGAATAGATGGTTTGTTCTAGAGTCTGATTCATCCATTGAAGGAGAAGACTCTTCCTGAATTGGATCAGCACTAGATTGAATGTCCCTTTCAATCTCAATTGTAGGTTGAGTGCCATAGGCATTGTCAGGGAGTATTCATGGTCTATGCACTCTGGTTGTTGCTCTCCTTTCCAGTGTTGACAGAACTCTACAAAGGGTTCACTAGATTGTCTAGGAGGAAACCAATTCAAGGGTCTAGCAGTTGGTATATCCCAGATATCTTCGTAATGCACTTTATTTCATTTATGATGGTGCATATCCTGTATATCCTTGATATTTCCTTCATTATCCTGAAAGCGTTCAGCTATGGGCATGTGGAATCTCTTTCTCTCTCTTGGTGGAGGAGAAGGTGAAGGAGAGAGATTGGATAAAGGGGAAGATGGAGCTTTAGGAGAAGCTTCTGGGCTATTGGGGAAGAACAAAGGAGAAGATGATGATAAAACAGCTGCACTGAGCAACTGGAGTTCGATGTAAGAGACTATAAATTGGGAGTCTAAAGCGACCACATACCTGGAGTTCGATGTAAGAGACTAAGGAAGCCATTAAATCGAACTCCAAGGCTAAATACAGTAGGTAAATACACTAACAAATACTGTAGTGGCTAAAACCTTAAGTATGAATGACAATGCAAATAAAGAGGGGTTAATGTGCAATCACTGCATCTAACAGATGATTGTGCTTCAGGAGGATGTTCTGAAGGAAGTCAAGGTGTAGGTGTTCTAGGTGTTCCATAGAACAAAGGAGGGGTTGGAAGATTAAGATCCCATGGTTCACTTTTGAGTGAAACACTCTTGAAAGGAGCATGGGAAGTGTTTGGACATCCACTGGGTTTAACGTCTGGTATGAGCAGAACAGTTCCAGATTTTCACCAGTCTGTTCTTCTGCTTCATGGAAAGGAACATTTGTAGTGTCTTCTGGAATTGGGACTTGTCTGCAATCATTCCCTTTTGAACAACAAGGAAGGTTTTCTTCATCAAATGTGCAGGTGTTGAGACATAAAATCTATGTCTGGTTTGTGACCAGAATCTCCAACCCTTTGTATTTCTTCATAGCCAATGAATATCATTTCCTTGACTTTTGGTGAGAGTCTTGATGCTCTCTGCTCTAGAGGAATAAGGATATAGGCATGACATCCAAAGATTCTGAAATACGAGAGATCTGGAACTTTCTTGTATATGGCTTCCTCAGGCGTTCTCCATTCGATTCATCAGTTAGGCTGTCTGTTATAGATGTGTAGGGCGGACTCCAAAGCATCTTGCCAGAAAACTTCAGGTAGACAGGCTTTGAATCAAAGGGATTGTGCTTTCTCCATCAAAGTACAATTTAACCTTTCAGCTTGTCCATTTTGCTGAGGGGTGTGTGGAACAGATGTTTGATGTCTGATCCCTCTAGTCGCAAAGAACAACTGTACATCTTTAGATGTGTATTCCCCTCCTCAGTCTGAATGGATAGAGGTGACTCAAGATCCAGTCTGAGTCTCTAGGAAAGTAATCATATTCTTAAGGTTTGACAGAGTCTGTGACTTATCCTGTAGAAAACACAATAGGCCATAACTAGAAAAATCATCAAGGAGAGTGAGAATGTATCTCTTCCTTGAACAGGATTCCTGTGGGAAAGGTCCCATCAGATCAGTGTGTAGGAGTTGTAAAGGGGTGGAGGCATGTTTGTCAGATGATCCAAATGACTGATCTGTCATCTTGCCTTCAGCACAACCTTTGCAAGGTGGAGTAGAGTTTGGTAGGAGAATAGTTGGGGTTCCTTTAGAAAGTTGCTGAAGATATTGCAGAGTATTCTTGGAACAATGTCTCATATGGTAGTGCCATAGTGTGAACATATCCTTCATTGCAAGGGATGCAAGCTTCTCTGGAGTAATCAGTGTCAACTGAAACCAGTGAAGGTTGTTGTCTGGAAATAAAGCTGATGCTGTATTACCAGACAATCATCCTTGTTCAAAATGACAGTTTCACCATTGGTGATTTGGCATTTATACCCTTGAGCTGTAAGGGTAGGAACAGACAAAAGTCTGTGAGTAGCAGAGGGAGCAAACCAAACATCTTTGAGAATCATTGGAGTCCTTGAGGGCAAATAAGGATATCCCCAGGACCATGCATATGGGTGAGGGTCCCATTTGTGACACTTGCATGTCTGATCCCTTTACCAAGATGAGCGAAGTCATCAAGATAAGAACTAACATGGTCCGTACAACCACTGTCAATCATCTAATGACTTCTAGTTCGGTGTTTAATGTTCCCAACAGTATAAAGGGAAGCAAACTTCACTTCAGAGGAAGAACATACATCGTGTTGGGTAGATGAAGGTAGGTCTCTAGGCTGTGTTATGGATTTCAAGGACACTTGGGAATGCAATGTTGAAATCATCTGGGGACAACTCCTTGGTGAAGACAATATGGACATAGATACGTTTTTCCTTCCTACTCATCATTATGATCATGCTTGGTTTGATCTTTCTTCCACAGCATATAGAGACCTAACTTGAGAGATGAAATGAGACGGAAATGTCGAAGGTTGAACCTCAAATCTCAAAGGCAAAGTCTTCCCTTCAACAGGGGATCGAGCGTAAAGATAAAAGAGAGAGCACTGGTTTGTCCTCTGGCTAGGAGTGTAGATAAATAAGGATTTCCCAGTAAGCCCCTCAGAATATCCTAAGGGGGTCTTGCCTAGAAGAAAATACCCTGGGGAGTATATTCCAAGTAGCAAAGACTGGGGAATCCCAGTCTGAATACATGAGTCTAAATACTGTCTGGCAAGTGTGCACAGACCATCTTCCATAGAAGAGAATCTACTAAATATAGTAAAAGGGTCGTCAGGTCTGAAGCCTGGAAATCTCGAAAAGGAAACAAGAGTCCCAAGGGAACATATCGTGACTAAAGGAATATGAGTAAGGTGCACAGTGATCACAGCGTGCCTTCCTGATACGATCATGACTGGGGGAACAGGAAGAAAGAAGGGAGTCGTCGTGATAAGAAAAAGAATGAGGGGCCTGGAACCGGGGAGTTCCGTATCTTGATAACATTAGGTAAAAGCGTCCAGGTTATTCTCAAAGAGACGGCCACTGGGAAGAAGTCTGAAGGATCAACCAATGGCTAATCGGCAAATGCTGCAATGTGGTCATGTGCAACAGATCACATGACGAAAGAATTTATACTGTTGCGGGAGCGTACCAAAAGATAAACATCAGGTGACATCGAGTCACGTGATCTTCGAAATACATGTAGATGGCTTTCTTCAAGGATCACCACAAGAAAGGGAGGGTCCTAAATAAAGGTTTGAAAAGTGTTAAAATATAGCATCTTTTCAGGAATAAATATGGTTTCATAACAGGAGATCATCAATAGTGGTCAATATGACCCTATTATCCATGACTTCTAGATTATCCTTCAGACCTCTCACAGGAATGCTGCCGTTTCCCACATTTATGGATGCCTCCAAACTTCTGACTCGTTTCACTTAGGAACTTGGTCCCATTTATCTCTTTTCCTTTTATATTTAGTGGAACTCCATTTCTCCTTATGGACACAGGACTCTGGATTTCCTTTTATGCATACATTTCCTTTTATGCATCATTTGTTGATTCCCTTTTACGATACATGTGATGCGACGCGTCTTGTCGATTTCCTTTTATGCATCACCCCTTTATGGTAACCCCCCTAGTATATAAAGGGTCGACTTGTAGTAGATAGCTCTTCAGCTAATTCTATGCATTTCTGCCTGCAAAGTCTTCGCTCCTGAAGAAGGTTGCTCGACTCAACTCTTGCACTAAGCCCTTCCAGTCTTCGTTCTCCCTTACACTTACAGGGCTTCTCTCTTACGAGTGATAGCCAATACTCTGCTCCTAGTTGTCGTTGACACTATGAGTACAAAAGGATCTTGAGTGAAGTCTTTGGAACCACCTGCATAACAGGCTGCATGTCTAGGTGTCTATCAGGTGGGTTTTGGCTAGAAAGATGGATGGGTTCAAAGGAGTCCCAAGTGGACCTTACTACAGGTGGTAGTGGAAGCTCTGAAGCAGGTGTACCTGGAAGAGCTTGTCCCATCATCAAACCTCCAACAACAAATTTTGTTCCTTTGGTTTGTTTCTTCTTCTTCTTTCTAGGCGAACTGTCTTCAGGGAGAGATGCAGGTTCCTCAGACAGAGAAGGAGGACCTGCAGCGGAGAAAGGGAGTGATTGAAGAAGGGTCTATGTGGAAACCGTCATCAGGAGGATCAGATTCAGGTTGGTCCCATCCATGCCCAGCCTCATCTGATGTGAAATGTATTTCTGACATTTTGTTGGACACTTGTTTGAGATGCATGACATTATCATAATTGTCTTTGATATGTCCATAGAATGGGTGTGAATCTGAGATGAATGGTGTGGAGATCATGGTAGTTCCTTCTTGAACTAGGGAGTTCATGATCATCTTGTTCATCTTCCCTTTGCCTTTATCTTGTTTCTTTGTCTTCTGGTTCTGTCTCTTATTGAACCAGGCCTTCTTCTGCTTTTTACCAGGGTTTCTCTGACATGTGAGGTCAGGCCCTCCAGAGGTTGAAGCAGAACTTTCGGAAGACTTTTGTTTCTTCCATTTGTTTTGCTTGGGAGGACCATTCTGGATAATGTTTGTTCAGTTAAGGTTGGAACCAGATGCCTGTAGAACCTGGGTAGCAGAGAGACAAGAGGCAAGTGGGCATTGGTTTCTGGCATGGATATCACATTCCCGAAGGATGTGAGCAGTGATAGAGTCCACATTGAAGTCACGAGCTTCAATGGTCTGGATGAGGGTGGATCAGAGGTGGTTGAAGGAGTCAGGGAGTTGAGCCATGATCAAGATGGCTTTGTGATTCTTGCTGAATAGTGATCCAGTGGCAGCCATTTCTGTGTAGAGTTGTTTCATCTTAGCAATGTCCTCTGCAGCAGAACATTCCCTAATCTTCATCCATAATATCTTGTTGAAGGCCAAGAATTGACCTGGGATCCCTCTATCAGCAAATCTCTTCTTCATCTTTATCCAGTAGTCGAACATCAAGGACCAATAGATGTCCTTGGTGATGGCTGGGGTTGCAGGAGTAGTTGAAGTTCCTGTGACTGCAGTGGTTTGGATCACAGTCTCCTTCCCATGTTATTCTCCCACTTCTTCAGACAGATCTTGATTTGATGTAAACACAAGATAAGAAAGGGCCTTTCTGTCTGTTGCTTTCCAATTGTTGACATCTGTGATGTTGAGGGTATGTGCAACAGAACCTGTTCCTGCACCTAAGATAATGAAACTGGCAAGATCAACTGATCTAAAGAGAGCTTCAATTCTCTTTGACCAAGCATGGTATGATGTTTGACCAGTTCAGGGATCTTGGTGAGAAGGGTACTTTCAATCTTGAACAAATTGTGGATCAGGAAAGGAGCCATTTATACTGAAAAACTTATTAGCTATGACAGTTCTTAATCAGATAAACTTTCCTTATAGTGTGGTCAACATAATTCAAGAAAAATACATCAGGTACCAGTATAGTCCTATACTGCATGTGTCCTCATCAAAGCACATGTCTTGGCCTGGGAGTGAACTCCTGCCATTTGATTGGAAAAGGTAGCCACCTGTACTGAGGCTAGAAGGTCATAGCACTGCTCCTGTTGAAAAGGATTGTGGACATCCTCAGTACTCTCTGGATACACTTGAGGCATGTGTTTCCAGGTGCTCTCTTCCACTTCTTGCATAGGTATTGGTCCATGGCTCTATGGAACTTCCTAAGTGGAGGAGCTGGTGGATTTCCAAATTGATAAGCATTATGCCAGGACAGAGGGTTTACCTCAAAGTTCGGGTGAATCAATAAATCATAAAAGACTGCATGTGTATTCCTGGAATGAAAGTCATCAACAAAAGAAGAGTCTGCAGGAGGAGGGAACATATCGTGACATCTATAAATCTCAAAACTGTGATGATGGGTGAGAGCCAAAGGTGTGGTATTATAAGTCTTGATTGGCATTGGCCAACCAGCACCTTCATAGATGGAAGAAAGGGTTTTGCCTGGGAAATAGGATGAGGTAGTGAGGATGGAGGCATCCAGAGTGCTTGTCTCAGCTGTCTGAAGTTTAAAGGGTTGGACAAGCCAGTTGGGAGGAGGAAAATCCTGATCCCAATAGGGAGCAACATCTAAACCAAAATAGTAAGGTATCTTGTCTACCTTCATCAGATCCCAGATGATGTCTTCTTCACCCAGAGGTTTCAGAGTGTGATAGATCACTATTCAATCTCCTGCTTGCTCAAGTAAGCCCATATTGGTGAGGGCCCACAATTGTTGATGTTCTGTCCCCATTATCTCTAACTCTAATGTCTCTGATCTCCAAGGAGTTGTGCTCTCCAGTGCATCATAAGAAATTGGGGGAAGTCCCAGCTGAAGGTTCCTCTTGACTTGTTTGAGAAGAATTGCCCGAGTGTTGGTCGTCTCAATCTGCAAGAGGCTGTGGGTTGTGGTCTGGCTGGAAGTTCGTCTTGACTAGAGATTGGTTTTCTTTGTTGGAGCTGGAGAGGGAAAGTCCTGTGGAGCTGATGGAGTGGTTGGCCATGACGAGAATAAGGAGGTGGAGGAAGGTCGTTAAGTGGTTTATTCAAAGGTGAGTTCATCAAGCATGAAGAAAAGCTTGTTGATCACTAGGGATGATTGATAAAAAGCCTTTGTGACCGTTTGGTTGGACCTGATCAAAGGTACATAGGTTGATAGGGGAAACCAAAGTCACAATGTCTATGAATGAAGTGATGACCTTCTCAATGGACACAATGGTGTCTCCAAGTTGAACCTGGGTTCTGTCCAAAGCAAATCTCTCCTTCCTCGAGAGGATGGCTACAAAAGAGACAAGGGATTCTGAATGGGTTTACTGGAGAGTCGTCAGGAGTCTCCAAGAGAGGTGGGGATTGAGGTGATGTACGAACAGTAGGTGAGAGAGGTGCTGTAGTTGGAGGTGGTACCAGTATTGGACTTGAACTTGCTGCTCTCACTTCAGGAGGTTGAAGCAGGTCTCTTACTTGATATGGTACTCTAGTGAGAGAGATATTGAGTATCCATATGCAAGGTCCAACTTGAAAGTTGAATAAGAGAGTGAGTACGCCAAAGGAATCGTCTGATTGAAGAAGATGGTATCAGATGGCACTGTCTGTCACAGCAAAGACTGCTATATTGCCAATGACTCTAGTGACTCATCCATGTCCAACAACAGACATAGCTTGGATGATCATGGATAAGAGTTTGGTGAAGTAGAAAACCTCAAAGGGCTCCATAGCTTGATCAAAAGATTGTCAAGGTATAAAGTGCATATGAATGGGATGATGGATCTGATGATTAACTGGGGCTCATAACCTAAAGCAATCAAACCAGGTGATCGCTCTGATCTCTAATCACCTAAGTGACTAGGTTTTTGCACAGCAAGGGTGAAAGGGCAGAGGTTATGGAGAGCTGAGCTCTAAGGGAGACTCTCTGTCTTATATATTGTACATGGAGTACATATATAGTAAATGGTCTTATCTATCTAGAAAGGCTGTGGGTGTCCTGATAGGACAATAAACAAAGATAACAAGAATAGAGAGATAAGTTATCTCTATATGAAATACTGTTATCTGTCAATGGATAAGTTATCTGCTATCATATGAAATAAGAAGACATGATAGTGGACAAGAGTGTTTGTCAGTGTGTTCTAGGATTGCACCCTTCATATCTATTTGATATGAGTCTAGAACAATGGAATCAATCTAAGGATTGTTCCATCTGAGAAATGATAGATCAGATCAAAGATTGATCTAAGATCAGAGTATCTAGAGATGAAGATCTGAAGATGAAATACCACTGATCTCAACAATGTTGAGGAGGGTCATGGTGTGGACCAAATTGGATGGGGGTTCCCACATGTTGTTGAAGGATGGATAGCCTTTCCATTTGACAAGGAACTGTGGTCTCTGTGTGGAACCCCAATGTCCCACAATAGCTTTGACTTTGGGTTCCCCCTACCTCTGTCAAAGGAGTTCAATCTTTCCTCAGATTTTGCAATTTTTACTGAAAGTTCATTGCCAACTTCTCAACCATTGCTGCTCCCCTTATTGCACTTACCAAGAAGTCATCTGTCTGGGAATGGCAGGATGATCAACAAAAGGCTTTCCAAACACTCAAGGATGCTTTCCTCACCCTTCCCATCCTCAGCATGCCAGACCCCCAGAAACCCTTTATGGTCATGACTGATGCCTCTCTCACTGGTGTGGGAGCAATTCTCATGCAAAAGGATGTCAATGGCAACCTCCACCCATGCTCCTACTACTCCACAACCTTCTCCCTGACAGAAAGAAATTACAACATCTACAATCACAAGCTTCTTGCTGTCATAAAGGCGCTGGAGGAATGGCATCAATACCTCAGTGGCACCCCTCACCTGGTTACAATAATTACTGACCACAAGAATCTTGCCTACTTCAAAGAACCATGAAAACTTACTTGACAGCATGTTTGCTGGATGCTCTTCCTCCAAGACTTTGATATCCAATACAATACTTGACCAGGATCATATATGGGCCCACATGTGGATGCCTTGTCCAGAAAGGACTTCATTGACACTTCAGAGGACAACCAAGATGTAGTCCTCATCTCCACCAAACACTTCATTAACACAATCAATGTTGATCTTGCAAATCACATTGCCACTTCCTCTATGGCCAACCCTCTTGTATCCAAAGCCCTCACAGCGATCCAGGAAGGATCCTCCCTTTTCCCCCATACTGCACCTACCAATTGGGAATTCCATGAAGGCTCCCTTTTCTTTCAAGGCTGCCTTTACATCCCTGAATCAGTGCACCATGACCTTGTGGCATCCATCCATGATTCCCCTACTGCCAGACATCCAGGATATTTCCACCTCCTTCACCTCCTTCATCAAGATTATTGGTGGCCCAGTATGGCCACTTTTGCTCAAATATTCATCACCAGCTGTGCCACCTATTAGGTCATCACTCACCCCACTACCCCCCCTCTTTCACTGATCTCTTCCATCACCACCTGCCCCTTCCAACAAATCTCCATGGACCTTATCACCAAACCTCTGCCCTCCTCTAGCCATGATTCAATTATGGTCATGGTCAACCATGGACTTACTAAGGGGGTAATTTACATCCCTTACTTGAAAACTATTTCCACAGAAGGGGTAGCCTCTCTGTTTTTCTCTCACATCTTCCCTCATTTTGGCCTACATGACAGACTCATCTCCAACCACAGACCCCAATTTGCATCTGCCTTTGTCAAAGAATTGGCATGGCTCCTGGAATATGACCTTGCCCTCTCCACTGTGTACCACCCACAGACCAACAGAGAAACCGAACAAGTTAACCAAGAACTGGAAACTTATCTTCACATTTTCTATGATGGAAAACCTACCACCTGGGCCTCCCTACTCCCTAAGCTTGAATTTGCACACAACTACATAGGCATCTGCATGGGCATACCCCTGGGTATCTAAGGTAGTACCCACAACCATACCCATCATCTACCTGTACCCACAGCACAGGTATGGGTGTCTACCATGGGTATATGAGGGTATCACATAAATTGAGGACCCATGGGTGAACCCAACAGGTTTTGTTTAGAATCATCAATATATGTACAGAAGAACACCTAAAGCTTAATAGAATCCCATCCAGCCTCCATTGCCTCCTCTTCACCGTTGACATCCAGCAAAATAGTGACTGCACACATGTCCTCATCCTTCACCAAGTTGAGAGTACTCCAAGCTCTCAAGCATAACAGAGTGCACACATTTTGAACTGAAAGGCAAGAGCACATGTGTGAGAGTATCAGCCAGCCATGACTGAACAACCTCTCAACATTGATCGAAGTAGCTAATAAAACTATGTGAGTTATCAGCCATCGTGTGAGAGTTGCAACATACCAGGAATGGTCAAGTAATCCAGAGCCATTTGAGACAAGTGAGGGTATGTGGTATGCCACTTATGCCACCATGCAATGGGATCAGTAACATGCTCAACAGGAGCAGAGAGGTACTGGTCCAATTCACTTTGCAGCTCAGCCAATGTAGGTGGAGCTAGAGCTGGGATGTTGTCAAACATATTGCCATTCTATTGGCAACTTATGTACATCAGCAAACCAGCACTTTTTGACTATTTTCCCACACAATGTCTTTGCACACCACACAACCAGATTTTCAGTTTTACTCCCAGAAACTTGCAGAGACTAGAATACATATATATAAAGATTGACTCATAAAAATTTCAGCCTGGATCAATACAGAAAAAAAAAAGTTGTATGGCCCCTATTTTTCTGTACAGATCTGTATTACTAGGTACCTCTCTGTAGTGTCTCTGTAGGGCTCTGTCAATACAAGAGCTGGTTTGCTGATGTAGAATAAATCAGTCATTATAGAAAGTAGATCACATACTGACTTCACAGATTCACTTGTGTGAATGATCTCCTCAATCACCTCTATTGACTCATAGTTTTGCCTGAATTCACTGTATACCAACTCATACACAGTCTTGATCCGTTCAGCCTCCCATTTCGCATACTGGAAGTAATGGAGCTTGTGCTGAGGGTGGAGAACTATGTAAAGTAGCATTAGCCCATGGTAACATACACGTTGGTGAGACTGCTACTCACCCATTGCGATCTGATAGATGTGGGAGCTGTCATTTAGTTGGTAGTATCTATTTAGCATCTGTTTTGCAAGTGACATGACAACACAAATCGATGGATTGATCTTTGGATTGATTGAGTATGTCGCAAGCTTCTGGTCCACCTGATCCATCACAGGAATGACATGGGCTAGGCAGGGCATTGAGCAAGAAAACCACTGTCTCACATCTTTGAGGATCTGTGAGAAACAAGTCAGTCTGGGAAACTGCACAAAGTACACTTTGGTTGTAGCACGTGCCTGCAAGACATCCTGCAACTGCTCAAGGATTTCCCATTCTTTGTCAGTTTGCTCAAATGCATGCAGCCCCAGCTCTCTACAATGAGTCATCAAATCCACTGCCTCCCGATGGTTCACTGCATAGTCTAACATGTCAAAGGTTGAATTCCAGTGTGTCACAACATCACATCATATCAGCAAACTGACCTTTCTCTGTAGTTAAGGCTCCGGACACTACAGAGTGGCCCAGAAGTTGCCAGAACTGTGACAGACTGGGAAACACTGTGATGTCCCACTTCCCATCATCCCCCCCAGAAGAGGGTGATGATAATGGTGGGAATGAGGAGAGGTTGATGATGGTGAGAGGAAGGAGGAGAAGAAGAAGAGAAAGGTTATAGAAAAAGAAAGAGGAAGTTGTAGGAAGAAAAGGGAGGATGAAACATAATATATAAGTGTATCAAAAGTGTAGTAACAATGTACCAAAAAAGTGTAATAAAAGTGTGCTAAAAAGTGTACAAAAGTGTAGTTAAAGTGTATCAAAAAGTGTACCAAAAAAGTGTACCAAAAAGCGTACAAAAGTGTAGTTAAAGTGTACCAAAAAGTGTACCAAAAAAGTGTAGTTAAAGTGTACTAAAAAGCGTACAAAAGTGTAGTTAAAGTGTACTCAAAAGCATACAGAAGTGTAGTAAAAGTGTAGTAAAAGTGTACCAAAAAGTGTAGTAAAAGTGTAGCCAAAGTGTAGTGAAAAGACTTAGTCAAATTTGTATTACACCCTTAGACTCCCTTATAAGTGACAATTGATTAGTTGTATTACAATGGTCAGATTATTCTAATAGTATTACACTATGTTCAATTAATATGTTAAGCACATTGTAAAATAGGCCTTTCGGGGTGCAATGATGGTCAACCATGGGTGAGTTGGCAGTAGTGGTACAAACTTGACTCTACTGTATTACTAATCAACACATGGCTATGAGTACATTTGATTGCATGCGTGTGCATAATCCAACACACATGAGTGTTCAGTTAGTGTCATGGTTGGGTACCATATGTTAACCTAGTATACAATTAATATAAACATTAGTGTTATATTACTAATACAAACTAATATAAATATGACAATACAATCACTAATATAAAAAATAATACTTTTGATTTATTCATCCCTATTATTAGTCAGCTGGGACAGTCTGGGCCAGACTGGGGACAACTGGAGTCAGTCTGTCAGACTCTGTCAAAGACCCACCAAATAGGTACATACCTTGTTGGGAGAGCTGGGAGGGTCTGTTGAGCTGTCTAGTCTGTCACAGTCTGTCCAGCCCTGGCCAGTTGAGGGTTGGTTTGCTGATATGATGGCAAAATTGTAGCCATTTGCTCCAAGTCTTCCAAGATTTGTCGCCACTCTAGGAGCAATTTTGTGGTTGAGTGGATTATTTTGAAGGCCAATTGTCAGATCTGAGAGGGTATCAGTCAGTCAAGGTACATTTTCTTTGTCTCAATTGCACTTTACCTTCACAAGCACAAGTTTCACAGGCCAGATACTTTTGTGAAGCTTTTCTTGTTTGACAGGTGTCATCTCATCAACCTCATCAATCCAACCATCAAAATCATCAAGCCCATCATCATCATCATCTACTGCAGAGTCCTCCTCTCTCTCAATACCTTTGGCTAGCATGCACAACTCTTCCTCCAACTTCATTGCCATCTCATTGTCATTTTCGCCATCACTCTCATCATTGCTATTGACATCGACATCACCATCAGTTTCTTTGCTTGCTTGTCCATTGGGCTTTGAGTTTACAGGTTTGCTTTTGTGTATATCAAACTTGCAGATTAATGTTTTTGCCACAAGATTGATCATATGCAGGAAACACTGTGCATGGGTCTCATGGCCCCCAAATTCAATGATGCAATACTCAAGGTTGTTCAGCATGGCATCATTATTTGATGCATTGTCACATGTGACACACAAAATCTTATGTTCAGTGAGTGCTGAGACTCCTAGCATGCTGCAAGCTCACCTTTTCAGTCACTCTGAATTCTCCCAAGACTTGCTTGAATTCCAATGCAAGCTCAACACCAGTATGTGACTGGACTACATTTAGTATGATGACATGGCAGGTAAGTGAACACACCTTGGCAACCCCTCTGACATCTAACAGAAAGCTCAAAGGCATGCTATTGTGCTCTACATAGGTGTACTAAGAATGCCACCAAGGAGCAATGGTTAGGTGATGACCATGCATCAGTTGTAAAATTGATCTGGCCATCGTACATATTCCTGTGTAATGTGAGTATCACATTGTATGCTATTGACATATTGACTCACTTGAAGCATTTGAGCCACTCATTGACGCATCCATACAAACACAAGACAAACATCCCATGATACAGTGGATGGGGAAGGTATGTAATATTCTGGGTGGCTGGTCTTCATCAAAGATAGGAAACCTCTATCCTTGATGATTTTGAATGGACGAAGACTCTTGCATACTCATTACACAATCTTGGCTCTGGTGGTAAGGTGAGTCTGTTTCCTTTTGGTTCATTCAGTCAGGTAGCACTTATTTGCTTTCAGTACATGTATGCTGTCTGTACAAATATGTGACAGTACTCTTCCCCATTCAACCAAAAGCAGCAACAATGCTGCTGTTTCGCTTGAATGACTCAACTATGTTGGTATGTATGTACACTTGCTGCATTTTTTTGGCCATCTATCACAGCAAGAACTTCATGGCCCTAGCATTTTTGGGCATGCTTGCACATGTTTCCTATTGACTGGGCATCTGTTGTGTCAAGAAAATGGCAGATCTTCACCTTGCAGCCATGTGCTGCACATTTAAATACATGTGCAACATGGTCACAAGTCTCTTCAATCTCTGGTGTAGAATTAAAGAGTGCATAGATAGGTGACATCCACTTTTTCATTGTGGCCTCTGTAGATACTCATTACTAAAACCAATAGCATGAGAAGCAAACATGATGGCATACCAAGCATGTCCTCAAGACTTTTTGGGTCACCATCTACCTCATCTGATACCTCAGAGCCTACACCATCTTCCACCTCAGATGACTCAGACTCATTGGGGCTTTGAGCTGCTGAGGTTTGGTGAATACTCATGCTTTCACTGTCACACCCCATCTCACTGTCACTTGGGATAGTTGTGACCTGAGATGGCTGATGAGCCTGGTATTGCACAGATGCTATGGCCCTTTTTGGAGCAATGACTTCATCTGTAAAATCTATCAAACCAGGTCCATATGAATTTTATTGTATGTTTTACCCAGTGGTCCATTTTTTCCCTTTCTATTGTCACTTTCCCTTTCATTGTCAACTTTTTGCTTCTTGGATGGTCTATTGAATGAGTTGCCCTCAAGGGCAGCTTGGGATTTGTGGGTGAGCTTAATGGTCCATCTAGTGGACTTGGTAGATTGTTTAGTCAGCATGGGTGTATGATGAAGTGCTGTGGTTCTGAAGGAGAGATGTCACAATTTCACTGTTGAAATTTTGGTATCTTTGTCAGAATTTCTAAATGGGAATTCGGAATTTGAAGTTGGATATTGCATCATTCCAGTTAGGAAATGAAGAGAGTAACAGCCTCACTAATAGGGGATGGCCAATAACTGCAGAACTCATAGGTTGGGTATGAGTATTCCAATTCCAATTCCAACCCATACCCATACCCATACTGTACCCAACCCACAACCCATGTGGGTTAGCCATACCCATGCAGTTCTACAATGCCCACTCTGTTACCAACCAATCACCATTCTCCCTCATGTATGGATATGAACCTCACAGCTATCCTCCTCTTTCCAAAACCACCTTTGTACTAGCCACCAAAAAGTGACTTTCCTACCTCAAAGACGTCCAAAAGAAGGCTTTAGCTATACATCAGAAGGCCCAAACAGACATGAAATCCTGCATCACCACCAAATTCACCTCTTGAAAAGTCAGACAAAAAGTCTGGCTTGGAAACAAGAACCTTAAACTGAGCTATCCCTCTAGAAAGCTTGCTCCCCAACAGGAAGGACTGTTTGAAATCACCCAAGTCCTCTCCCCCTCTCTTATTGACTCAAACTTCCCCCCACTTGGAAAATCCACAATGTCTTCCACACCTCTCTTCTTTCACCTTATTGAGAAACTGATGAACATGGCCTCAGCTTCACATGTCCACCACTGGACCTCCTTGGAAATGAAGAAGAATACAAAGTTGAAGCCATCATGGGACATTGGGGTTCTGCACAGAGGCCACAGTTCCTTATCAAATGGAAAGGCTATTCTTCTTCTGACAACACATGAGAACCACCCTCCAATTTGGTCCATGTCAAGACCCTCCTGAACCTATATAAAGCCTCATGTCCCAATGTCTTTCCCCCATTCATTCCCTCTCTTACATGATTGAAATCACTCTCACTCTCATCATTTTCCTTGTCATCTCCTCCCTCATGCTCTTCATCCTCTACTCCATCTTCAAAATCATCAAGAAAATTCAATATTCCCAAGACTCCTTCTTCGTCATCACTCACATCACCCCTCACTCCATTTCTGTTGGAATTGTCTCCCCCCACAATGTCACTACCCCAGTCCTTCACTACTCCACTGGTGCCACCTACTCTTTACTGGACAGCTGAGGCAGACAGTTGGAATGATTCTTGAGTCCTTCCATTCTAGATCCTGCTCTTCTTTTACCATATCCCCTTCTATGCCAGCTACCCCTCTGTCTTCTCCAGATGTGTACTTGGAAATTCTCCTTGACACACTCCTCTCTACCTTGGATCCCATCCCAGTCTTCACAGCTTGTCTTCCTGTTATGGATATCAAGAACACTTGGGAACATGACTCCAAGATTATCTGGAGACAACTCCTTGGTGAAGATGATAGATGCAAGATTCCCCAATAGGCCCAGACAACCTGTTGATGATGATGCTGAGTCAGATGACTTAGTGAAGTTGATAATGATTCAGTGAATCATTCTTCTGACAAGGAGACTAATGTTATGGTTTTTGAAGAAGACACCTAGGAACAAGACTCTGGTATTATCTGGAGACAACTCCTTGGAAAAGAGGACTGGGACCTGGATATATTTTTCCTTCCTACTCATCATTATGACTGCACTTGGTTTGACATCTCTTCAATGGTCTATAGAGACTTAACATGGGAGATCGTTGACACTGGTCAATATGATCTCATTATTCATGACTTCTGACTTCACACAGGAACCTGCCATTTTCCACATTTATGGATGTCCCTGAGATTCTATCTCTTTCACTTGGGAAGTCCCATTTATCTTCTTTCCTTATTTGTCACACAGAACTCTGCTTCTCCTTATAGACACAGAACCCCATTTTCTTTTATACTCATGGAACTCTACTATTCCTTTGGATATTCCTATGGAGTCCCACATTTCCTTTTATGATACATGCAACATGACACATATTGTTTATTTCCTTATACATGTCGTCTATTTATGGTAACCCCCCCTACATTTCTAGTCTATTATACATATACTATGACTACTATAACACTAACTTAGAGTCTATGACACACTATGACAAGTCTACCATATACTATGAATACTGTGATGCTCTGACACTATGACAACTATAAACACTATGATTACTATGATACTAGTGTTATACATAGTATTCATAGTATATGTGTGATAGACTAGAGGTATAGTAAAAGTGTATCAAAAAATGTACAAAAGTGTTGCAAAAGTGTAGTAAAAAGTGTAGTAAAAACAATATATCAAAAAAGTGTACAAAAGTGTAGTATAAGCATAGTAAACAATATAGTAACAGTATATCAAAAAAATACACAAAAGTGTAGTGGAAGTGTAGTAAAAAGGATAGTAAATGTGTACC
>JBBPMU010000044.1:0-98129 GCA_038090475.1 Wakefieldia striispora
TCAAACGATTACATCTCCTCTACGGTCAATTAGTACGCAACGTTCAGCATGTCGCAGGTCTCAATCCCAGGGCATACCGGTAAGGACGTCCTTTTTATCCTTTCAGCGTGCGACGGCCATCTGACCCAGGAATTCTCAGGATCGTCCGAAATGACGCCGAGTCCAAGCCCTTGTCCAGGGGCGTCCTGGACGGCCAGTTGCTGGAAACGTTTGAGGAGATGGGAATACAGGGTCAACAGGAGATGACACGGCAGATTGGAGAGGACGGCGGTGTTGAGGGATTGGAGTGCGCTTGCTGTGCCAATGGTGAGGCTTCATGTGATTATTTCTTGACGTTGCTGTATTTCCTGTGTGTGAACTATGATATATCTCTAACATAGCCGCGAGTTAATGTTGGTCCCTGTTGGGTAGTGTACACACCGGCAACTGTTTGAACCATTGTAGAAGGGATCGAGCGATGCTTGTTGGTCTACGGCAACGTGGTAACACAGGAATCAGAGTCGGAAAACGTCCCTCGAATCACGATAAGTTGTTTCATTGGAACTAACTCGCCCACGCTATGCATTGCGCGTTTACAAGTGTCATAACTCTGAACAATACCTGACATCAAAGCCTCAACATTCTCGCGATCGGTACAACATACATCTCTACCAGTCCAAAGAGCGTGAAAGCACACCAACTAGTTCTCACAGTTAATTGCAAACATCATGTTTAAGACGTATCCATTTCTTCCTCATTGGCATCCGTTTCTTCATACTCCTCATGCGGACCCTACAAACAATAAATGCACACGAGAACTGAGTAATTCTTAACGAAGTATTCACAACTTACCATGCATTTGTCAGAGACCACATCAGCACCCAAAGTCACTCCGCCAACTTCACGACCTTTTTTTCCCCCGGCCTTCTTCAACTCGCGAATCAGATGCTTCGTAACACGCTCCGTTTGCACCTTCAAATAACCAATCACTAGGAACTTCACCGGCCGGTTATTTCTCTTCGATCCCAGGGCACCCAGAAAGTCGCTGAGACCTTCCTTCTTGAACGTGTGTGTTATTGCGGTCGTCACCTGGATGGCATAAATACAGTTTTCGGTGACAATGGCACAATCGATGCCAGAATAGTTGGACTGTCTGGGACACCAGTAGAAAGGAATGGGAGCCGTCTCGAGGTCCTGATTGGCTGGCCATGACTTGAGAGTGCCAAAGGAGATGGAAGTAGCAGGACCTGGCTTCGGCTTTGAGCCGGTATACCAGGAAACAGACAATGGTTTCCCTTTGGGGAGGAAGTTTTGTATGGTCGTCTCGAAAACTCCGCCAGCTGATACACGGCCTTCACTGGAACCAACAAGGGCATTGAAGAATCCAAATCTCTCACTCTCCTGGCGGTGGAATAGTCCATCGACCACCTGGTCTCGAAGCCAGGGTGTTGGGACGAACACATCGTGAACCCCGCGATTAATACCTTCTTTGTCACGAAGAGGACGGATGAAGAAAACCGTAGACGGGACTTCAGTTGTGCTTGGTCTGTCGAATTTGCTCAGGGCTGCTAAAGCATCTTGGACACTGCTGGCATCATTTTCAACCTGACCACAGACGAGGCGCTCGTATTCCTCCTCGACATTATTCCTTGTCCTACGATCATCATGGATTTTGATCAAAGTGCGCGGGATGGGACCCCATTTCTCTGCAAGGGCCATCATGCGTTCGACGTTCCTGCCCCCAACAAGGCTAAGATATGCATTACTTGGATAGCTGGACAACGATGAATAATTGAACACACCTGAGGTCTTTTATGTCCTTCTCAGATGGAAGGTCCATGAAATAACGATTGACGTAAGTGTACTTTGTCCAGTCCTTGTGACGGGCTAGTTTAGGAGAGGTGAGTTGAAATGTGTGAACGTAGTCCGTGTCTGTAAAGGCAGTCGTGGGGGTATAGACAGAAGCACTAGAATCTGAGAATGCCCATATATGTCGGTGTTTTTCCAAAGGGGCTATATCCCAGCTGCGGTGGATAGATGTACCATCCGCAGTGAACAGCAAGTACCGCTGGGTCGGCGCATCCCAGTGTGTGACCTCAACGGCGACAGGCAAGCCCTGGTCCAGCCGTTTGACGACCGCATATGCAATAAAACAAGTTTTACCTGCGACCAAGGAGTACGAATGCATCGTTAAGATACAGCCTTACCTATTCCCGGCTGCCCAATTATACAAGCACCCTTCGTATAAACACTGTCTGAGTCGTCTCTGAATTCGGTGAGTGCCAGGCCGTATTCTTGGAGAACGCAGATCTTGCCATCAATTGGTACGGTCGGGCAAAACCTTTTCACTACTCGGGAGTGTTCCCCGAAGTCCAGATAGTGAATATCCTTGCCATCCGGGTCCTTTCGTGTTGCTTTGAAGGCATCCTCTTTGTTCCAAGCCAGTTTCCGGAATGCTTCCAGTCTCTCGAGGATGGACACGTAAGGGGCGCTGACTTGTGGTGCGGTGCGATCCGATTCCGAGGTCATCAGATTTTCGGGGACGGTCTCGTAAGAGCCACTCAGGCGGGCTTCTCCTGTAGTACGATCCAATTCCATGACTGGTGGGAACTCAAGTACTCGGCGCTCCGGACGATAAGACTGTGGCGCTGTACCAGGACGGAATACGCCGAATAATCTCCTTTATTCGAGTTTAGATTTATTTACACGTTACTGATCAGTCGAAGAAGTGACCAACCTCCTGCGCTTCGCGCTCGTCAGCACGTGAGACTTTAGGAGTACAGGTCGGTCCAGTCCAATCCCTCCTTAACCTCCTCATCGTCTCGCCAGGTCCGCCTTACATTTCGGTTTTTGCTCTTTTCGAGCTAATCTTGTATCATCTCGCCAGTTGTTTAGTCTTGTATTAGCCTTTGCGCTCGCCCGTCCCTCCCTGTACCCAGTGTATTTATATTTCTAGGTTGTCTTCGTTCTATCATTCGTTCTGTATTTCTAGTTTACTGTACCTGAGCGTTTCGCGTGACTCGCCTGACTATTCGGGCGGCCTGCTCACGCCGTAATCCATCTGGGTTGCCATCGCCGCGCAACTCGAGTTTTCGCTGGCTTCACGACGTAGTGTTTTTCCCTCACGCAAGACTGGTGTCAATTCAAACCTGCGCCGAGTAATACTCCTACCGTGCCGAAAAGACCTGGGTCGATTCCTTATAAACCGCACGCGTTTCCAGATGACTGGTCTCTCGCTCGAATCTTCGACCGGGGCCCTTACTCATCGTTTCGCAGTCTAATGAAACGACCGGCATTCATGCGTTGTGGGCATCTGGCAGCTTACGACCTTCATTCCATTCTGCCATTCTTCCGTCTGACGGGCGCTCCGCCTCTTGAAAAAGCCAGCTCCGCAAAAGTGTTGATGCCAGCGTTTGAGCTATCCGGACACGAAGAGGCAGAAAAAATGGCGCTCGCGGAGCAGAAGCGGATGTTCTGCCCATATTATTCAACCTATCACGTCTCCAACAACGATCTCGAACGCCAACGGAGGCCATAATACTCGGACCAGGTAAATGGATGATATCGCGTGAACCCTGATCAGCTCTCGCCTGAGGCGTTTTACGAACGGAGAGCTGTCCGTTGACGAGGGCGTATTGCGCCTGGTCAGTTACAACCTCAAGTACGTGGCTTGTCCCTTGACTAATTCTAAGTCTTTAACGCAGTTTTCGACTTTAGATCGACTCTCGCATGGTATCCTACAGTAATTTCCTAAACTGTTTCACAAGCAAGAAGATACATAGTCATCCCGTAGGGGTTTGACGCCGCGGTAGATGCATATGGGCGTTCATCACGACGTGTGCCGTGCGGGTCGGTGTCCAGAGAACGTTCACGTCTTGCCAGTGATGATATTGACAGAGGAATCACTGGAGGCTTTCACGGCAATCACTGAGTCCGGCTTTTGACAAGAAACTTTCGTGGCTGAACTTCACCTCAGCGGCGATTACAATGTCGAGCGCGATGAGGTATTCCATACTTCTGGTAAAATAACGACGTTCATCATGCTGATAGTGATGGTCAGATCAGTGTTTCTCGTGGGGACTGGATTGCAGGCGGATTAAGAAGAGATAGGTCAGAAGACAGTTATCTCCTCAGGAAACACCAATCCATGCGCTGTCTCCCATTCCTCCTGCCACGCATTCAACCTCCACATCATATCTGCCCACTCTGCCTCTGTCTCCACTCCCCTTAACCACTCCCTTTGCAGACCGAGGTCCTCCACTCTTTTCCACCCCCTCTTCAAAAGCTGATAGCTGGCTGCTTCCCGTCGCCATACCTCGACAAATTCGACGCCATCGTTAGGTACTGCACCTTGCTTCTTGAGACGCGTGATGAGGTGGTCTTGGTAGTCGAAAGCGGACCCTTCGACCATGCGATGCCCGATGTAATATGGATCGTATCCTCGCGAACGTAAACCGTCCTCGCTCGCGTCGAGTTCCTTTAGCATCTCCTCACGCGAGGGCAGTAAGCTTGCATTGACGATGATGTTTGCCGCATATATGCTCTGAGCAAGATCTGAGGGACAGTTTGCTACGAGAACGGGAAGCCCGACGAACGCGAGCGCGTTTGGTGGGTGGGACGCAGACAAGGAGAAAATGTGTTGGTGCAGTGGGAAGAGATAACGGAGATTCGTGGTCAGCCTGGGAACGCGTTCGCTCGACTCGGGGTTCATGACCACCTCCCCACTGGTTTCGAGAAAAGGGATACGTAGGTCGTATCCCGTCCCCAATATGACGGAGTCGATGTCGTGGATTTGCAAGCCGTCGGCGAAGACAACGGCGTCGGGCGTAAAGTAGGCTATTTCAGTCACAACCTCGACCGGTCCGGTAGCCGGTTCTTGCCGACTGCGCACTGAATGATAGACCTAGCCACCATTCAACCAAGTTCGAACTATCGGTGAAATGGTGGCTACCTTTCGAGCATGCAATACTACCTGCGATGCGGCGTCCCGCCCACTCGGCCCAGAGCCAACCACGATCACCGTCTGATTCGTATATCGTTCTGGCTCGCGATAAAAAACCGAATGTAGGATCTCGCGTCTCCTTCCACTTGCGCTGTTTCTGTGACTCAACCATTCGTCTTGACCCGGGAAAGTGACGATATGCGGGAAATGATTGTGTCCGTTGGCAACGACCAAGTGATCAAACGACCGCCGTGTCTCACGGCCGTCTTGATCCGCCACGATGATATCCCAGCAGCCCTCCTCCGGCGAACCGACCCATGACGCAGACAAGACGGTGTGGTTGAGCAGAATGTAAGGCATTAGATTGTATTGCCGCGCGAATTCTTGGTGGTATCTTTCAACGTATTCGTGACGCGCGAACAGAGGGGTTCCGGGCGGAAAGGGAAAGCCGGGAAAGGTCATTGTTGGTGCTGGGACGTTGGTGTGGAGGTTGGGGTATAGCGGTGTCTCGGGCAGGACAGGTGGGCGAACAGGCTGAGGGTCTGGGAGCCTGTACGATCAACGGTAAGGTGTAGTGGCACATGGGTGGGGGAGAAGGGCCCACCAGATCCCCCCGACGTCTTGGCGTTGCTCATACACCACGATATCGAGGTCACTGTGGAGCTCGTCCTCGAGGTCGACGAGTGCACGTAACATCGCAAGGCCAGCACTCCCAGCGCCGACAATAGCCACAGATTTGCTTGCATGGGCAGCTTCGAGTTGGTGTCGGAGCGGGCTCAACTCGGTGTGCTGGAAGAGGACGAGGCCTAGCAGAGACAGAAAGAACTGGCGAACGTCAAACATCATGGAACGGGACTAGCGTATATCAAGTACCTTGCACGGTTCTTCTAAGGTGTCTTTGTGGGACCTTTTGAGGTTATTCCTGACGCAGATTGCGTGTGATGATGATATTGAATGAGACCGATGTTCGTGAATCAGAGACAGACACATATAGAACAGTTATCATGTGAACTCGGTGATACTGCCCGGGTTTGTAAGGCTATCTGCAATAAGATCTACCTGGTGGCGGTAATCCTTGGGTACTGTCGCCAGCCCGATGTCCAGAAAGGCAGTTGACAACAATTCAGTAGACAGTACATCAGGCAAGGCTAGACTGTAAACAGTGTTTTGTGTTGCCCATGGAAATGTTATCAACAAGTTGAACAAGGTGGCAAACCATGTCGAGTTGGAATGAATCACAGCCAGAATGTTTACCTCGAAGTCAAAAAGTGTGGACAAATCCGGACTCGAACCGGAGACCCCCCGCAAGTAGCACCATGCTAAGCGGATGTGATAACCAGCTACACCATATGCCCGACAAAAGGGAACTCCGACAAGCTCTAATGAGTGCTCACTCTCATGTATGCCTATTTCCGCAGTTTTACACGTAGCACTCTACTCGTGGTTCTTCATCGCGGCCATGACCACCCGGGAGGCGGCACGGAGATAAACAAGTAGGATAGTTGTATCGATAGCGCTGTCTGTTAGCCTGATCCGCGAGAGCGAGGCCCGACACGGGGAAGAAAGGATTACATTTGCACACCAACGAATTGAGATCAATCTCGGAAATAGTTTAAATTTACTCTCTTGTTGACCCGGTATCGTGCCTTGGAGATTTATAGGGCCTCCGAGTCGATAAACGTGGCTTCGTCTGCGCTATTGGCCATGCCAATGTTTGGACTGGAACATAATCCAAGCTGAGAATGTATTACGTAATAGTTGCATCACATTATTCTTGTTTTTTTTTTTTTCTCGCTACACACAGCGTGGACTGTGGACAACAATAAGCCACCGCGTACAAACCGCAGATTGTTCGTGTGGTCCTTATAAAAGCACCTCAAACTGACAATGTGAACATCATCATACCTGTCTTCCGAGCGATACCATCCACAACATTCGCCTATTTATGGACGAGTTTCTCGTCAGCATGTTCCACATTCAACCTTCATCGACGTCAGACCCGCCCGTCGCCATGTACTCTATGTCGGATACGTTCTACGACTATGAGCACTCATGCAGCACTCAATCGCAGGGCTACTGTGTCGTCGGCTGATGCATCCGCGCCTTATACTGTATTCACGGACACTATTTATTCAGTGAGCAGCCGTGACTCAACCTTGACCAACGGAAAGGGACCCACTGTTGATTTTCTAACAGACCCGCGATGGACGGCTTTGACAGACGTCCTTAACTTTTCTTATTCGAGTCTTTGTTCTCCTCAACAATCTAGGCCACCACGCAGATACTGGTCCAGGATGACCTGCAACGCCAATGATATCACCGTAAGCGCGCTTTCTGTCTGAAGTACTGACCGAACTCGAGTAGCCACGACCATGAAGCCTCCGGGGCTCTCCTGTCCCACCCGTTCGACGTCCGAGGTACGGTGCGTTCACATAGTGCTGACTTCCCTTCATTCTAGTGGCGTTTACACAGCGATTTTGATCCTATGGATCCAGCTGGTGAATGGTGCGGAGGTGGCCAAGAATGCAGAGGCTCGGATACCCAAGTTGCATGCCAGCTTTGACATGCGCAGAGGAAGACTCTGGGCATGTTTTCGTTACAGCGCAGGGGAAGGATTGCTTTGATTTTCGATTTTAGGCATTTCGGAGTCGATGGTTCAACGTTCCATTGCAACATGCTTCTGTTTTCGTCGCGAGTGGCTCTGACTCCCATGCGACAAGCTCTGTGGCGACCCAGCAATCCTGTTTCATTGTATTGAAATCCGGCAATCGGTGGACTATTGCATAGATGTGGGCCTGTGGTACATACCGTTTTTGCTGGACAATTGTAGTTGGCGTGGAAAGGATCAAACAAACTCCGCAATCGTTACGAAGCTTGGTCAAAGCGTGTTGTGACGATTAGTCACACGATAAGAACCTAGAAGAGTCCCGACGAATCACTGGAGTAAACTCTGAATTCGTAGGAAAACTGGGGGAGTACAGTACGAGGAAGGTCGCCCTTTTATACGATACCGGCAGCCCTACGTCCTGATCTAGTAAGGTCCAACAATAACGATCCTCTCCATTCCGTGCTCGGCTAACATGACTGTCACGCCGGCCTGGACCCTGTTACATATGGGTTATACCTGGCATGGGTTATAAGTCTTAGGTTCGACTGTAGTAAGCATGACAGACATCAATATCGGCCTACAATAAGCGAAAGGCCCCTTCTTGAAGACACACCCAATCATGGTAAGCAAGCCTGCCAATCAGCCAATCAAACATCAATGGATCACTCCTGCTATCCGAAATATCTTGCCAGGAGTGAACGTGGCTGTGTATCCGCATTTGGCGAGCTCTTCCAAAGCAGTCACGCCTTCGAGCCGGTATAAGAACAATAAAGGCACTCGGAGAAGGAGTGCTTTATACCCCCCGCTGCTATCTGCAGATACCCAGCATATCCAACATGCGATTCTCGTCGGCCCTCGCATTCGTGGCAGGCGCCACGCTGATACCACAGACATTTGCCTGGGGCGCCGTCGGTACGTCTCGCATCGTTGTGTTGGATGCCTTAATGTACTTATTCACAGTATCGTGACCCTCAGGCCACGAAGTCGTCGCGACCATTGCAGAAATGCATCTCCACCCCTCGGTGTTGCCAAAACTCTGCCACATTCTCGACAAGAGGGAGTGCCACCTCGCTCCCGTCGCGTCATGGGCGGACACTATCCGTAGGCAACCGAGATATGGATGGACGGGACCGCTGCACTACATTGGCGCCGTGGATGACTACCCCAGTGAAACCTGTGCCTTTCCCGGCGAGAAAGGCTGGGAAGGCAGAACGCACATCAACGTCTTGCACGGTATTCGGAATACCTCTACTGTCCTTCACGAATTCGAGGTCGTTCGCAAGGCGACTGGCGTTCCGATCATTGACAAGAAGAGAGACACAGAAGACGTACCAATCTACGTCCAGGACGCGCTCAAATTTTTGATCCATTTTGTCGGCGACATGCACCAGCCACTTCACCTCACTAACCGGAACCGTGGCGGCAACGACGACAAGGTCGCGTTTGAAGGACATACTACGAGTGCGTGCCCAATCCTTTATGATCGTCACATGGTGTATTCAATCACTCATTATTCGCGCTCCATCGTCTTTTGTCCTTTTCGGATCGGTCCACACCTCACACTGCTCCAGACCTCCACAAAGTATGGGACAGCCTTCTCATCTCTGAGCGTATGAGCACCCTCTCCTCAAATTACTCCGATCCCCTTCCCCTCGCAGACGTGGAGTCCTTCCTTCATGGCAGCGAGTATGACCCATACGTCCGCCGTCTCGTCTGGGAAGGCCTTCTCGGCAAATGGGAAGACGAACTCGACACATGGCTCACATGCCCTTCTCCCAGCGCGTCAGAAAAGCCTCAACACGAGCTCCCACCCACCTGGCAATCCATCCTTTCCCTCTTGTCATCGCCGATCAAGCTTATGGCCCAAGCCGTGAGCATGAGCATCGGCATGGACATGATGCCCAGCATGTATGACAAGAAGAAGGAGAGCAATGACGGTGGTCTCGGGGTCGACGATGCCACTTTGTGCCCCTACGCCTGGGCTAAATCGATCCATCACCTCAACTGCGACTTTGTGGTTCCCAAAGAACTCGACGCCAAGTCGCGCTTGTACAAACCGTACGCGTACGAGCATGATGACTTGTTGAGGTCAAAGTATTTCGAATTGAATACCCCCGCATATGCCGGCATGATCCAGGACGAGTGGGTCGTTGAGAAGTTGTTGGCTCAGGCTGGCGTGCGGCTCGCTGGTGTCCTCAACGGAATCTTTGCGGATGTTGAAATCGGCGAAATCAGGAGGCTCCTCTCTTTGTAGTACCAAAGACATACCTCGATTGTACCATACCATGTGATGTTGTCATTGGCACCAAACACGAGCATACTTGGTAATCTGTATAGATTATAAACAGGGGCTGTCTGAGGTCGACTTCCAGGACTCCAGTTCATCTATTAAATTACTTGCTCTCCCCATTCATGTCCTGCCTGAATATTCCAGAGATCGTGCTTGAGATTTTCGAATTTGTTCTCACCACAAAGGATGGTCGTGCCAGAGACCTTGCGGCCCTGGCAAGGTCATGCCGTGCATTTCATACTCCAGCTCTGTCAATCCTTTGGCACACTCAGATGTCATTGGGGCCTCTCATCTTGTGCTTTCCTCGGGAAATTCTTCGTGTATCAAGACATCTCGAACCTGGAATGTCTGAAGAAAAAACCTTCCGACTAGTACCCAGCTTGGTGGTAGTACGCATTTACTATTCATTTGTTTATAGTGAATCTGAATACCTGTTGTCCACTTGCAGGGGTTTGCAAAGCCGCCATCCTTGCAAGATTGGGAAAGACCTCTCATCTACGCAAAATTCATCAGAGGCTTCAGACGGTGGTGCGAGCCTCGGTACGACTACAGAACATACTACTTTCCACCCGGCACCCTTGAAACGCTTTTTGACTCGTGTCCTGCCTTCCCGTTACTCCCGAGACTGCGACATCTCGACTATTAACGGTTTTTCCCCATGTATACTGTTGCACACTTTGTGCCTCCCGACGTTGTCCACGCCGCTTTAGCATGCGTGTTCGAGATTGCAAGTCCAGCTGTTCTTGAATCACTGTGTTTGTACTGTAATTCTTGCGGTCGCAATACGTGTCACGGTTGTGACCTGTTGGCGCAAGTACACGAGCGTTATCCAAACATCAAATCTCTTTCCGTCAATTTGTCCGAAGGCAGTGGTAACATTTTAATCATTAAAGTGGTAAATGCACTTGAGCTTATCATTTTCTCAGTGCCTAGTTGTCCGAAGCTTTCGAAAGGCCTCGCCAGCGCCGGATCACTCCAAAGCCTCATATCATTCACATTTCCGGGACTCGGACACAGAAGCCCTCCGGAGGATATTGATCTGGTTCCCTCCTTCCCTGCATTCCTCGATCTCGATCTCGATTGCGCCCCATCTTTGGCACTTCACGTCTTGAAGACCATTCTCTCTCCGATGCTCAGGAAAGTACGACTCTCGTTGAAACATGCCACTCACGGACTGAAGGAACTGTGCGACCTCATGGCTTCACGGGCGTCGTGGCAAGATTCGATTCGATCGGTCGCCATCGCCGATTGCCGTGCATCACGCCAGGCGGTCGAGGCGCTCTTTGCTTTCAGACGCCTTGCCCACCTGTCCGTGTCCAAATTCGACATTGACGATCAGCTCGTTCGACGCGCGGCGGAAACGTGGTCGATGTTGGAAGCGCTCACCGTCGTGGAAGGCTCCAATGAACGTGCTCTTCCTCGTCCTACCTTGCAGAGTCTGGTGTCGTTGTGGAGACACTGTCCGCATCTTAAGTACCTCAGCCTTTCGGTGGATGCCAGCGGGATGCCCCCACCGCCCGTCAGCAGCGGTGGGTCCGCGACCCACTCGGGAGCGAGGCGGGTATACGAAGCACAGCTACTTCTCGAAGTGATGGGCCACTGTGCGATTAGCGATCCTGCTGGCGTTGCAGTGTTCCTTTGGGACCTCTTCCCTGGGCTTACACTCACAACAAAATTAGACCATAACGACTACGAGCATCCCGGGTGGAAAGAGGCGATTCAGATCATTGATCAGAGGCGCAGACGGAGTTGAAGCTGTACTGTCAGAATCTGGAAATTCTTCATTGCCCTCTGGCGTGGATTACCTCATGTACGGTCACGTCGCTCACTTTCGCATCGATGCCTTTGCGCACGTGCAATCCGCGTCATGTAAATTAGCGTTCATCATTTCGAGATTCGTATCGAGCGAGAAAGAGAAACTATGTCATCGCCTCTTTTCAGCCACCATCTCACAAGTGCATGATCAACTGCTTAATGCCAGTCATCCAGAGTCCGATGTCGTCCGTTTGCGACCCTCGGGTGAGTAAATCGACGTGAATACCCAGCGCCGCATCCCGGTCGTGGGCAGCGATCGCTAAACGCCGTCAGCCAACGCTCGCCTTCGCCACTCACATACGCGGCACACGTACCTTGGACGAGCACGAGCAACCGGTCCACGACAGGTTTCGAAAGCGTCTCGCAGTTGAGCGCGTCAAACAAGGGATTGATACGACGCTCGAGGTCGTCGACCATGCGCTTTTGTTGCAGCTACGCATATCCACCGTCAGCGCTTCGTCCTAAATGCGCGCGCACGATAAAGAGAACGAGACGTACGGGCACCGTTTGCTTCAAATGCACCAACTCTTCCGTCAACACGTCGTAAATCGGTCGCGCCAACTCTGGGATGTGTGTACGATCGCCGGATGCTAAAAAAAGTAAAGATACGTTGAGGACGGAAGCGCGACGTTGAGGACGTCACGTACGGTATTTCGGCGGCGGCGGACCCCTCGGCTGAGGCGGCGCACGCGCGGGTGGAGGTGCCGTACTCGGACCACCAGGGGGAAGACCATGCCGCTGAGGTGGCATCCCACCCGTCGGATGCTGTGGGTGAGGACCTCTCACCGGGGGCGGACCTTGGCTGATAGAAGGGGGTGGCCCATACAATCCAGGTTGCGGGTGAACCTGAGGTGGCGCGTGAGGTAGTGGCATATGAGGGGGCGCATGGGTTTGTGCATGAGGTCCTGGAGGAATGTGAGACGGAGGAGGCGCGTATGGCCCAGGTGGTAACAGGATCTGGCCAGGCGGTGGTGCAATGAACGCGTCAGCGTGTTGCGAAAACCCACTAGGGCCCGGTGCGCCAGGTGGCGGTGTCGCGCGCGCATACGGTCCTGGCTGTGGCATGTGGCCGCGTGGAAGACCTGGAGGCGGCGTAGCTCTCATGTACGGACCAGGAGCTTGTCCAAGTGGAACAGATCCCAGCGAGGGCGATGTGTAATGTCCGCCTCCAGCATGGGGGGTTGGTTGCACAGGCGGCTGAGCAGAGGCAGAGATAGATCTTGCCGGTGGCGGGCCACGAGGCGGAGGTGGAAGATTCTGCACACTCGCAGGGCGTTGGGGAGGTAAAGGTGTGGTTCCATGCCCTGTGAATGGACTGCTTGGTGTAGGTGGCGACTGTATTGCGTTTGGGAATGGGGAGACAATAGGATCGCGTTTTGGAACACTGATCGATCCGGGTGTGGGTCCCGTTTTGTTAGCATCCGGAGGGTCGTTCCAACCTCCGTTCTGGCCACGCATAGGCGGTGCACCAACAGGGGGACGGATGGGGGGTGGACCAATAGGGGGACGGATGGGGGGTGGACCGATAGGGGGTTTGACATGCTGGGGTGGTGTGTACGGAACCCCAGTATTATGCGGGGGGTATGCTGGGTGCGCCGGCTGATATGTCGGCTGGGAGGGAATGTACTGGCCACCACCTTGAGACGGAACCGCAGGAGCCGGGACACTGGGAGGTCGATTGGGGAGTAACTTCGAGGTCACGACATTATTGGAGACGGCAACGCGGGCGCGAGAGGTTTTCCTGGACAAGGCCAACAGCCGCTCACGCACCGCCGCAAACTCCAAGGCAGACCCCGTGTATGCCTCTGGCGTCAGCTTCAGGTACTCGATGGCCTCCTTGATGAGACCCTGGGCAGCCAGCATTTCGGCGTACTCGAAATACCTATCGTAGAGTGCCGCCAGTTTGTAAGTCTTGACCGCGCCAGCCGTATTTCCAGTCGAAAGGTCTCCGTCGACATACTTGACAGCCCCACGGAAGACAGTCACTTTCTCGATGAACGTCTGTAAGGCGTGTGCGTGTGTTGCGTAGCGCGAGGTGGACTCGGCGGAGTCAGGGCTCTTGATTCGGCGACCTTCTTCTTCCGCTAGCTCTTCAGTCCAGATGTTAACCAACCTCTCAAGACGCCCAGCAGCCAAGTAGGTCAGAGTGGCTGTCCTCCTCAGTTCTACCGCATCGGCAGCGGTGTCTCCCGAACCTTCGTCGTTCTCCGTACGAAGAACCCCGGCTTGGAACTCGAGGCGTGCTCCGAGTTGCTCTGCCAGCCCTCCAAATTCATCCCCGCTCGCAAATGTACAAAGGACGACAAAAACTTCGGCCCACTCTGAAAGATCAGCATTCTGCACAATGTCGTCAAGATCGTTGGTAACAATGCTCTGGAACAGGCGAAGGTATGGGTGCTCGGTGGTTTGACTTTCAAAGTAAGCTTTCTGCGTGCGCTGTAGGAGATCGTCGCCGCCTTTGATAGCCAAGAGGAGAGCGTCAGCGTAACGCTCTGTCGAGAGACAAAGCTCGACGGCACTGGCAAAGTCTCCGAGGACCAATGCGCGTGTGACAAGACTGTCGGTTTCACTTTCGTCGGCAGGGTAAATCCTAAAAGTGTTGTTCTTGACACTCAAGCTCTCGCTAGCGACGCTGGATGGCCGGCTTCCAATAGTAGCAGCTACGCTGGAGTCGATTCCATAGTTCGTGTGGGGAACAACCATAGTCTGTGTGTGATGAGCGTCGGTGTGTTGTGCGGCGGCCATAGTGGTGAAGAAATCGGCACCGGCACCCGCCCCGAAAGTGGTAATGGCGGGGTCGTCTCCAAAGAGTGATGGCGCAGTGGTGGTGGATTCCCCATCCGCGGGAGGGATATCGGATGTGGACATCTCTGACCCCGTCTTTTCCGTATCCGTTGCCTCCACCTCGGGCACTGGCTCGGGATCTGCGAAAGAAACTACGGGATCGCGAGGCTCATAGTTATCCTGTTCTTCGTCTGCTGTGTACCTGAGCGCCGGAGTGGTGTAAGTAACATGCTGTGCGCGAGCTTGTTTGAGTTTCGCAGCAGCTTCTTCGATCCGTGCCTTGACCTCTCCCTTCGAGTACCCAAGGAGCGTAACCAACTCCTCCCTCGAGTTCGACCTGAAGAGGCTCAAAAGGGCCTTCCACGTTTCCTCTGCCCCCGACTGCTCATCCACGCTACCTTGAGCAAAACCTTCCAATTTGCCATCCGCATCGGCCGCCTTGAGCTTCCTGACTCTCGCTACGACGGTTACCTCGCTAACGACTCCCCTCAAGTGCACAACACTGCTCTGCGTCCTGCCATGTGCACCTTGGAGATTGCTGACGGTTACCAACTTACCCCCGAACCCAAACGAAGCAGAGACAGGACGGCGGAGCCAACGAGGGGGTTGCTTGAGACTGAGATTGAGTCCGTGATCTGAGGGTACGGATAAAGGAGGGTTAAAGATATCGGCACCGGTTGCTCTTGGAGTAGCCGGTACAGAAGCGGGAACGGCATTGGTCGATTGCAAGGAGTGAATGCCGATAGTACCAGAGAAGAAAGCAGTAGCGAGAAGATCGGGATTGCGAGGACACCACTCGACTTGGAACGCCCAGTTGTCCGCAGAAGGAAGCTAAGTGACACCGATACCAAGTTGGATTGGAAGCACGCAAAAGTGTCGAATGCACGTGCAAAGAGGCGCGACGGACATCAGCGATGGTCAGAAGAATGACCCAAGTCTACGCACCTCTCCAATGATTTCCGAGGTCTGTGGATTCCAACACAAGGCACGGTTGTCTTTACCGCAAGACAACAACAAGTCCGCATCCTGTTTACACCAAGACAATGAAAGTACACCCTTCTCGTGGCCAGTAAGGATCTTTGGATATCAATATCAGCAAGAAACTCCCAAATCCGTGCATTAGAGTTATCCACCTTTTCTGGTGCTCGCGCGTTGCGAAGATCCCAAACCATAATCACCGGTGACATGTCGTCCTCCGAGGCCGTGACGAGCCGCGTAGCCTGGCCATGGGATCAACGAGAACGTCAAGTAAAGCGACATGCCCCTTACATTATCAGGATGCCATGCAATAGCACTCATGCCTCTTCGTCCTCCGACAGCCATACCACTGCCAACCGTACCGCCAAGCGTGCCTGCCCCACCACCATATGCAAGGGCCACGACTTCACGTTTTCCACGGAGATCCCATACGACCGAATAACCGGAGCTACTAGCACCAGCGAGCACATACTGCACTTGTTGATTCCAAGCGACGGACGTAATCTCATCGAGTTTCGAACTGCGATTGCCTGGGGTGGGGGAGTAAGGCTTTGAAGGATCATTGAGGTCCCATATGTAAACCTGATTTTGGATGCGGACGCGTCGCCGGATGAGGTTACGTGGAAGTGAATATGATGACGTGTATTATGGAAGTACAGGTTACTGACCTCCCCGCTGACCGCACCGGAAGACAGTAGATTGGTTTGTATTGGGTTGAAGTCGAGTCCGCGAACAGGACCGGTATGAATCGTGTTACGCAGGATAAGCGACTCGGACGCGCTAGAGAAAAGACGCGGTGATCAGTGACAGCGCATTGGACGGATAGGTGCGACCAACTCTACACGAGCGACTATCTTTGCAGGGTCCCACAGCGCAAGTTCACCGTTCTCCATGCCTGCAGCGATGACACCGCGTGATCGGTCCCTGTGTACCTGGCCCCATGCTATGCGGTTGAATCTGTAACGCAAAATCCATTTCAATACGCAACACAACCGACATGAGTGCAACCTTACCTAGAGGTATCTGTGACAAAGCACATGGGCTGTGAATCTACATCTGCGCCGAGGTAGACTTGATCCTTCATCATAAAATCGGGTTGCCATATTTCGAGCTGGGACTCATTGGAGAAGGATTCATCAAGAGCACCAGCGACGGTGCCGGTCGCGATGATGGGGAGTGGTGATGTCGGGGACCAAGCAAAAGTCGCCGTCCTGTAAATTTCTTTTTGCTTCATCGTCGCCGGCGTCGACGTGTTCAGTGGTAAATTACAGATCCAAGTTGCTACCAATAAAATGGCTTTCGTGTCACATGCGCCGGCCCTACATTTAAAATCACGTGGTCACTAACATTTGATATGTTTTTTGCAAGTTACAGTAAAGCAAGTTTCATTTGTAAGCATCTGTGTATTCTACCTAGACCAACCTAGACTACAATATAGACACTGTGGGGTTTGGAATCAGTGACAAGTTCACAAGAAACCGAAACTGAATTCTCAGCGAAGAAATGGTCCATCATGAAAGATCGGACATATGCTTGTATATTCGATAGACATCCTCGAAACGAGCTCATCGAAGAATATGGCTCACCTAACACTGCATCGTCATCGAGAGCCCATAGGTACCTGTAAGAAAACTTCTCGTTAGCCCAAGCTCAAGACGAGGAAGAATGACTCAGTTGGTGATGCATGTTCGAGTAAGGGATCATTGGAGACCGTCACCGACTCGAGAATGGTTCATATCATCACGGAAGGCGAACAGAAACCGTGCTCACCTTGTTCTCGAACGTCATAAACCAACCTAACATCGGAATGATTTTTCACCAGAATGTTTCAGCTCCGACGTCGGAGTTTGAGCCAGAATCATATAAGGACGTTGCTCTCTCTAATTCCAAGGACGATCGTGTTTTCTCGCGGTGCAGCATCTTTTACTGTGAGTGTTCTTAACAGTTGCAATCGTGGGTATGCCACACTGTGCGCTGCCCTTGTATGATGAACCATTTAATCAGTTCTGCTTCCGAAAGAAAGTGATTTCTTGTGGACAACTTTATACCAAAAACTCTCAATCCTGATTTCCTCTTCTTTTTCCCCATTGGTATTCCGTGCTAATCAGCTTTCTGTAGAAACCTGTGTTAGTAGCCCAGTCTGTTACGCAGGTAAGCACCTCTTGATGACGTTTTACTGCTACTTTCGGGACGAAACCAAAGTTCATCCATTCTTTGAGTTTACTCGGTCTCTGCGCTCCTGTGCGTGCCGCTCCTCACGGAGTAGTGCACAATAGCCCCGTCTTGGGGCTGTTGTGTTGGTACGGTGGGAAGTTGCATGTCGAGGAACATGAAACCCTGGCTTTTCTGACCGTTACGTCTGATCTCCTTGCACGTTCGCTAATAAGTTACTAGATATCGTGAACGCTAAGGTCTTGTACTGGTTGGGTAGAACGTTGTACCATACCGCTAGTAATTCTGATGTCTTTTGGATTCTTGTTACTCCCGTGGATGTGATGAATCATGTGAATTAGAAGTTCTACATTTTTTGGCGTCCGGTCATAGTTGCAACGGCAGCGTAACCCCGAGAGTGAGTGGAACAGCATCCCGAGTTATTCAGTTCTACACCAAGGACTGGATGCCCTACTACCTAGGATTGGGTGTGCATCCCCGCGCGGAGTCCGGATCAGAAGTCTAACGGTCGACAACCAGTTCGTTCCGCTGCATTGACTGACTTCATGATCATCTAGTTTTGCCCCCGACCATCTTCATCACCTTATTCACGCTCTCCCGTGCATTTGTTCACGTGCACATCAGCTTCTTGCATGAGTGGTAACTCAGCATGGAGAAGGTGGACACCTCTGCAACGATCATACGAATATATGTACGGTTGCGTCGGGACGTGCCTCGGCACAAGTATGCATGAACTCACTCGTTCACGCTTCGCAGTCGACTCTGATCATGATGAAATACGACCACCGTTTTTTTCCCGACACGACCGACAATAAAGAAGATTCGAATCCACAAGTAAACGTAACGTACTCTACCCCAACACCGGCCATTCTTCCGACTGTGACACGTCCTCAACCGGACCCTGGACCCTCGTATTGCGCGCCCTCGGCACCCTCCAAATCCTTCCCGTCCAATGCCTCCTGAATCATCGAAATCGTACTCTCCAAACTCCGACGACGCGTCGACGGACTCGTTCGCGTCGTTCCCAAGCTCGCCTGCCGACCGTGTCGTCCCCGGAACGGCACCTTGCTCGGTGACGACGTGGGCGAGGTCGGCGTCGAGGGTCCGCCCAAGCTCGAGTTGCTCGCCGAGGACGGCATCGTCGAAACGGAGTTCGTAGCTTCGATGATCGCCTCGATGGAACCCGAGGCGGTGAAAGACAGGTCGCCTGCCGACGGTGTCTCGGGGAGGGATTGCGTGTGTGCGTGTTGCGCGAGGAAGGCTTTCGCTTCTTCGGCATCAAAGAGTTCGGGCGGTAGCCGTTCGTTCTCGATATCCGATTTCCGTCTGAGCGGGATACGCGTGGGTTTAGAGGGTATGACGAGTAGCGTAGGGAGGGAGACATACGCATCTTCGAATCCTGCAATGGCATCCTTGATGCCCTCTGTTCCTAATGCAAGCGTCCCGTACGGCAATTTGGCGGATCCATTTATGCTCTTCAACTCGCCCACCTTCTCGGACTCTTCTCTGTTGGATGAGCCATGATGAGCCACCACACCCATGATGACCGAGACACGCGAAGTAGACCACGAACCGGAGAAGCGCAAAGACACGCGCCATACGCCCAACAGCAAGGATCTTGTTCTTGATAATTTTTCTCCGTTCGACGGAATCCTCAGGATGTGAAGGCACGGGCAGAATTTCCTCATCCGATTCTTCGAGTTCTTCCTTGCTACACGTATTAAGGACAGCGACAAGCATGTCCGTGACTGTCATTGGATCAATAACCGCCTATAAAGAATAAATCTGGCAACGCACTTTTCTCCCCGACGAAGGGAAGACTCCACGTAAACACATCCATAAAGTTGGGTAGCCAGTATGGATGTGGCGTACAATTGAATTGGCGAATATTCATCACGTTGCTCTCGTATTTAAGAACGGCGGCTTTATTGTTGTAAACGTCAAGATAATTTGGTGCGGAGAAGATGGTCATGACAGAAGGGAACCCGGTCGTCTTGGTCTTGCGATACATCCGATACCTGGAGACGCGATCAATCATAGAGAAAGACTCCGAAAACGAACGCACCCTGCATCCTGAGCCTCGTGTGCACGGATGATGGAAAGGAGGTTATTACGTTCCAGGAACTGACAAGCAGCCTGATACCTATCAATGGTGTGAGTATGTACCGCTGTCTCCCCGTAAAACAAGACTCACGTGAAGAAGTATGAGCATCCTCGCACGTGGTTGTGCACGAAACTTTCATTCATCTTTTCCTGCCCAAAGTCCTCGACGGGATCTGACCATAGGATGTCACACATTAACCCATGCGTAGGAGGCTCCCGGAACCGATCAATCTAGCGCCATTGTTAGGGCGTGCACTAGAGACGGGTGTAGGGATTGACATACCGCACGGATATCGTCCATCGTGTTCAACTCGGGTGACAGACCGCCATGTATGCACAGGAATTGTTTGTTCATGACGGCGGCCAGAGGAAGCGCGCAGAAGGACTCCATGCAAGCATCATAAATGCGCTCAGAATACTTGTGTTTACCTAATGAGACCACAACTGATCAGTGTTTCCTCCTGAGATGGCGGATGAAGGGACTGACACTCGAGTTTGAACGTAAAGTAGTCTGTCAAATGCCGGCACTCGTGGTTTCCACGAAGCAGGAAAAGAGTGTCGGGATACCATATTTTCAATGACCACAAGTACAGCACGCACTGCGCAAGTGATCATCAGCAATTCATCAAGAAGGGGAAGACAAGGGTTCACCTCGATACTGAAGTATCCTCTGTCGACGTAGTCGCCAAGGAACAAGTATCTCGTATCGGCAGGACTCCCACCGACCTCGAAGAGCTTCATCAGGTCGTACTAGGCAACGCCATGGACCATCGATCAATTTACAGCGCCGATGAAATAGAACCCGCCCACGCACATACTGTCCATGGATATCACCACAGACTACGACAACGAAGACCGTTATCAGCGCCGCTCGCGGGAGAGGAAGGCAAACTAACCTGTAATCGGGGCATCGACCTGGAGAACGTTGGGCTCGAGCCGCAAAAGGGCCGTTGCCTTTTCAATGATCCACATAGCATGGTCCTCACTTATCCGACCCTCCCTATAAAAGTGATTTTTGAGGAAGGCGACATCGGGTTTGGAAGGGTCGTGTTTTGAGAAAAACTGAGCGTCGGTCGGGATGGTCATCGCTGGGGCTTGCACCTAGGGCGGGGTAAGTGAACGGGCGGGAAAAGACTCCACGAAGAACCGCACATCTTTGATTACTCGTTCTTGTGTGCTTATAATGTTGCCATCTTCGAGGACGTGTTGTGTGAAGTCGATGTTTGATGGTCGTCGGCGATGCTCTATCTGCTCGATGGCCTTCTCGACGTGGGCTTGGGTGATGGGCATGGTCCGTGCGTGGCGTTGGCGACGTGCTCAGACGGGTCGGCGGACACGAAACAAGGGTTGCAAGTAAGCGAAGTATTTGCGTAAATGGACTGTGCGGCGGGGTTCAAATGACTAGTCACTTACACAAGTAACAAGACGAAAATAAATAGTCTCTACATTAACCAGTACATTGACGGTCTATTTACCATGAGCCAAAGTAGGCTTTCAAAACATGGTTTGCGATATTAAAGCCGAGCAGAGATACGACATAACTAGCAAAGAGCGGCAGGAATGGAGCAAGAAGGATCTCGGCGCGTATCAAGAACGGCAAGGCTATCCCGACACTCAGATCGATTCCTGGCGCTAAGGAACGATTGGCTCACCGCTCAGTCCAAGGTACACTCCATAAATGTATTGAGCAAATCTGAGGGTAAGGTCAGGATTTGTGGTGGTGCGTCGAGGTAGGGATATTACCCTGCAAGGTAAAGGGTGTTTCCAACCAGAAGACACACCCACTTGTCCTTGGTGATGATTGGAAGCAGAATCAGCTGTGCGATATACAGGGTGAGATAAAAGGGGAAGAAGGAATTTGTGTGGATGTCGAAGGCATATGCCCATTCAACGGATGAATCAGCTAGGGATGAATGAGAGGAAGGTGACAAGAGAACTTTGTTGGCGAAGAGACTGCCAAAAAGCCACATCAGAAGGCATCAAAATTCGATCAAATGTGGCGTACTATAGCAGAGTCGCAACGATCACGCCTGCGAAGAGGAAGTCGCGTAAAATCATGATGAACGCCAATTTGACTGCGTCCAAGAAGGTGTAAGAATACACCACGGACCATCCCATGGCCGCAACTGGAGACGATGGTTGGAATGTTTAGGACGAGGGTAGGAACTGGTCCGCACCAAAAAGGCAGCCAAAGAGGAGAATGAGGATGGCTGGGTCATCTCGAGCCCAGGTGTTCTTCGTCTCTGTGTGCGATCGCACGTTGATCCGCCTACGCGACAATTACTGGTAAACACTCACGTTTGTGGTAATACACGTTGCGATAGCTGAGTCGTAGTCAATGGTGGGTCACGGCGCAATTCGGAACGGCTCACACTCTCCTTGGGGCGAGACATAGATACGACAGTTGCCATAGGGCTACTTCAAAGTCCTACGACGACCATGAGCTCCAACGGTACTACTACAACCAACCCGGCCCACCATTTGCTGGAACCGATGCAGCCTACGAAAAATGAGCGGAACACGACTCGACAGCGGTGCATTTTGAGTTGCTGAAGCGGAATGGGTCAGCGGGAGGATCGCCATGTCATGGTTGACCGGGAACACCGACCCGCGGTCGGCAATGCGTCGGAGTGTGAACAATTTCAGTCGGCGCGGTTGTCGTTGCATGCGACTCCTTCGGTGTCCTTCACCGCGACCACCATGGAAGACGACTCTGAGCAGCTCGACTGGGGCCACGACGAGGAAGACACTGCAGCCGTCGTACAGGGTTCACTCCCCGTTGACGATGCTGAGGACGCCGTCTCGCTCGGCGGCGACGACGACGACGAGTTTTTAGCTTACCAGTCTCGCGCTCCTCAGGACAATGCTCACCGCGCCATCTCGCCTCCAAAGGCAGCTCGCCAGCCAAAATATGATCAGCCAAGGAGTCACAGAGACTCTCCCACCTCACACCAGTCGCAAGACCAGCACACTGAACGCAAAGACTCTACCGACCCGCCTTCGTCTGGTCTTATGCATTCTTTTGGACCGCTTGTCCACGCGCTCCCTCCAAAGCCGGTCCTCTCTACTGTTTCGTTCGTCTGTCCTTCTCACCCGTCTATCATTGAAGCTACAGCAATGGCTAGTCGTGCCGACCGTGACAAGAGAAATGGCGCAGTCTCAAAAGCTGGCGTCTATGATCGTAATGAATCGTTGCCTCCCGGTTGGGAGGTTAAATACCCAAGAAACGGGCATGGTGTTTACTATTATAACGTACACACCCAAGAGTCTACTTGGACTCGTCCCACTGCATCCGCCATCCGCGAAAAGCGCGGCGAACGGTCTGATCGTCGTGATGACCCTCTTGACAAACCTTTACCAACCAGGAATGATGAGACCCTGATTCCACGTGTAGGTCGTGCAGACAGTGGCGTCATGTCTTACGATGATCGCCACTATCGCCCAGGAGAGGCAGGTCGGCGCGAGGAGCGCCCTGCTCCACCGACTCAGCTTATCGATTCCTACGTTCCAGATTCGTATTCTCCCAACCACAGGAGTAACCGTCCTTCGCCTCCACCTGCTCGTGCGAGAGAGAGGAACCCCTCTCCGCCATCTCGGCGACCCCTATCACCCGCTGGTTCCTATGGTGATCGTGACGGCGGGCAAACTTCTCATCGCGAAGCTTCTCTGGTGTCTACTCAAGATCGCGTCTGGGTTGCGCGTGATCCTGCACCACAGGAGCGTCCAAGGGAACGTAGACAACGTGATGACCCTACTCCTCCACAAACCGAGCGTCGTAATCCACCACGGGATACCGGAAGGTCTTCGACTCTAAGTACGTTATCCGCCTCCCCCTCCTCCCCACCTCTTGTACTCGGCGCGTTTGCTCCTCCCGAGGTGGAGGACGGAGCATCTAGCAAAAGTCTCGCGAAGCCTTGGGAGTCGAGCTGCGCCATACGATATCCCGTTCCTGTTTCTTCGACTTCCTCGTATGGACACACGGACGCTCATCATGGATCTCTGTCTTCCCCACTTTTACCCCTTCTCTTCTCTATCTACCCCTTTGACATGTCTCGTCTCGTGTTTGTTATTTAGGGCCAAGGTCACCTGCCTCCTATACTCGTGGTTCCCAGGAATCCGCACCACATTCGTCAATCAAGCTAACGCCACCGGTCCCGGAAGTACTCCTTCCTGGAAGAAAGAGCCGTTTCTCGCAGGCCGATGTTCCCGTTCAGCCGAGACGTCGGCGTTCCCAATCTCGCGACTTCGGTATGCGGAGAACTCGCACGGATGACATCTCCCACATTGCTCTTTTCGTGGACGATGTTCCGAATACGCTCTCAACGTCGGACGTTCGCGGGGACGATGATACTCCCACCCGTCCTGCGTCAGATGCACAACGTACGTCCTTGAGCCATACTATAGAACGCCAGTCCTCATGTCAACATGGTCTCGCGTATATGCGCCTCTGTTCCCCTCGTTGTCTTTCCCGTTCGACATCCAGGACAAGAATCAAGGAAGAGGGTGGCATTACCCCCACAGGATGAAGCATTCCGCCCAAGCGCAAGACCCCCTCCTACTCAACGTGGTGGTGGCTATCCCGTTCCGCCTGCCAGCCCAGCTCCAGCATCCGTCCCCGAAACTCGACATGCAACTCGCAAAGGGTTTGATGACATGCCGCGCGATTCGGCACGCCGAACCCCTTCACCACCGCTTCAACCTGGTCCTCCACCTACTGAGCGTGGTGATCGTGATCGCGGGCGTTCTCGCTGGCCCAAAGTACATGCAAATGGACCGTCCCAAATGGAGTCGCACATAATTCATGAGTCGTCGAGGGGTCGTGCTCATGATGTTACAATGGATGTTGATGACGCTCCTCTGCATAGGTCATCTGATCCGCCAACGAGACCGATTCCTCTAAAGCGAGCGCTGCAAGATGAGGTTCCAAGGTATCCTAGGGCGATGCTGAACGCGGACAACGATGGATTGTCAAGAGGTATACTTCTTACTCATCTATCGTCGGCTCCTGCCTTATGAACGTCCATGCGAAAGGTCCTCGCGAATCCCGGGAAGCGATCGATTCAAGACATCGTTTCCCCCCTGACGACGCTTCCCGTCCCGGTCCTTTAAGGGATCGACACGCCTTTGAACGCCATCTCACAGAACAGACTTCTACACAAGCAAGTCGTCACGTTTTGCATGGCAATTTTGAGCTAACCCACCCACACCCTCAGAAGGAACCAGTTCGTATTGCCGAGACCAAACTGCCACCTTCAGGGACCATTGTCAAATTGTCTGGAACGAATAACACACCAATCGGCGCCAGGAACAAGTTTGGAGCCAACGCCCCACCGCTCATCATGCCATTGAGCAGCGGTCACCGTGCAACTACTGTGGTTTCCGGAGGTAACGGCGAGCCTGTCATTCCAAGGCGGGATCGCGTTGACAAAGACCACGAACGGCCTGTGAGTTGATTTACCCAGATCCGTTATGATGTTCTCACTCGATGCTTTAGCCACACCTTGATGGGCCCAGCGGCGACCGAGGTGCACCATCGGAACTGACCAGGCGCGAGGATGTTCGCCGATCTCCTGTAGGGCATTCTTCGTCTCGGATCACTACTTGGCTAATATTCTCGTCGAATAGCCGAGCAAACCGCGTGCCCTACCTCCGACCGAACCCGCACCGTTGCTAAGCCGTCCTTCCCGCGCTGCTTTGGGAATAGTGAGTCTTCTTATCGATCCCATTTGGAAAGTGTTTAACTCTAACTTTCCAAAGTCTCGATTCGGACCACCTATTGTCAAGGAAAATGCTGAGCGTGACCAGTTGAGCGAGCCTGTGCGACCGCAGATGAGCGTGTCCTCGGAAAGTGGCCCTTCAGAACAAATCCCGGAGGGCTCGTCTCGGGCCTCACCGCCTCCACCGTCCCGAGAGTCTTCGATGGTATCATTCAAGGATGCAGCAGTACCACCCATTCGCCCTTCTCACTTACCTCCCCGACCTGTAAGCCCGCTTCGTGGACACCGATTCCGTTCTGGAGATACCACTAAGCCACATCATCTAATTACGCGAAGCCCTGGCATCCCTGACTCTCGTGGCAACGAAGTAAACACCGAACAACCAGAGCGCCACAAATCGCCCTCCCCATCGTCTCCTGTATCTCGGAAACGTGCAATGGATAGTTATCCTTCCGACGCGCCACCTGGTCCCCGGGTTAATCGGGACGCGTACAGTCCAGAGCTTTCTCGGGCAAACTTCCGTGACTCTCAGACTGATCACCCAGTCACTCGAGCCCCCGCCCCGGCCCCACCAGTTCTAGATGAGGGTCGTACGCCACCACCCATGCACCCTGAGCGCGCCCTTCTGCTCCAGGCCAATGGTTTACCTCCACGACCCCTTAGTGTCATTGGACGAGTCAGGTCTGGAAGGGGATCCAAACGCGTGCGTGACGAGCGCGATCACGAGCGTGCAGAGCCGTTGCGCGGGAATAACGGGGGATATGGCTCTGTTTCGCCTGTTGGTGAACGCCGCCGGTATCCTGAAGACGATCGTGTGGGGCGTGGAAGTGGGGGTGGGGGTGGAGCGTCGTTGCTGGATCGGTTGACGCTGGATGACGGTCGTGTCAATTCGCCTTCCCTGCGCGACCGTGTTCAGCTGCCGTCTAAGCGAGACAGGGAGGAGATGTTGGCCGGTGATGTCTCTCTTGGTATGGAAGGGGAAGATTACGATGGGTCGAAGAGGGTGAGGAGGCGCGGAGGTCCCAAAGGGCGCAAGGGTAGGATTTGAGGTATGGACAAAATAATCTGGTCTTGATACATTTACACGATATGTTTCTTTCTTGTCACCTTTTCTATGTTAAAAGCCCATGCTCTTTGAAGCAATATTCATCAAGCATCTCAAGTCGCAGCTCACACGTTGCATAATTTTGTTATTCCTCGTATTGTGTCGCTTAGACAATTGATCATTGCGTGAACCCTCCTCAAGCCGGGTGTCTACGATTGTGATGAGCTTTCCTCAGTTGATCTCTTGGCTTCCTCTGCAAACTCGGCAAAAACATCGGGTTTCCAATGTTCCTCCACGAAATCCATGTCTTCTCTTGGCATCCACCACTCTAGGAAGAGAAAGAAGAGACAGTCGACGACGAGAATGGTGGTGTAGATCAACCCTGCGAATGGGCCCAACGACATCGTCCTAGATCCAACATCAGCGATCGCGCGTCGGTGCCGGCAATCGTGGGACCCACCGTGTCACCCGCGTCTCAAAATCGACGGGTTCCGATCGCACGACCGTATTGTACACCGTCTCCGTCCTCTCGGCGACGTGCATCCAATCGTAGAAACGTTTGACGCGCGCGTGGGCTTCGAGGGGATCGTGATCCCCCTCGCTGACGATTCGGATCGCTTCGGAGAGCGCGCGAAAGACGTCTGCAAAACACGAGTGAGTGAGGGAGGGAGGGAGGTGAGGCGGGGGTCTCGGACGCGCGCGCCCAACGTACCGTCTTCGTCCGGGTTCGCGAACGAGATCATGTCTTCCGGGAGAATCTCGGGGACGCCGCCGACGCGGGTGGAGACGACGTAGAGGCCGGTACAGGCGGCTTCGAGGATGGCGATCCCAAAGGACTCGGTGAGGGACGTGTTGAGGAAGATGGTGCCACGGACGAGGACCTGGGTGGGTGGAGTGAAGCGAGAGGACACGTGGCGCGTGGAGGGTGTTCACTCACGTTGCGAACGTCGCGGTGTTTGACGGGCCCGAGGAGCTCGATGCGGTCTTGAAGGAGGTGTCGCTCGCGTGCTTGGAGGAGGTCGTTTAGTTTGGGACCGTCCCCGCCTGGGTTCGTCTAAGGTCAGTGGCGTTTGGGGACGAGGCAAGCTCACGCACCGACGATAAAGTTGACGTTTGGAAAGGCGGCGCATATGCGAGGGGCGGTGGTGACGAGGAGATCGATGCCCTTGCGATAAGCCAGGCGCGAAATGACGACGATGTTGACTGTGGTTTGTTTCTGTCGAGGTGCAGGAAGAATCAAGGCGAACTTACTGGTCTCGAGGGGTTGCGACGGAGGTGACGGCGTAAACTGTTCAGCGACGAGTGCATTTGGGATTGTGTATACGCTCGATCGTACGACAGATACCGAAGGATCCTCCTCTGATGGTTCGAACAGTTGACCCCGGAGGACTGTGTTTTCACGTCTGTCATGTTCGGTGTTGGTTGTGCACGTCTCACAAGGCGCGTGCGTTTATTGGCTCATCGGACTTACCCCGTATGCGAGACACAAATGACTGCATCGACATTCTTGAGGGCGGCTGCAAGAAGCTTGTTGGTCAAGATGCTCGCCGCATCTTCGAATCCGAACAAACTGTGGTCCGTAAACACCGTGCGTACGCCGAAGAAATGAGCATGCAGTATGCCCTCTTGGCCGAGAGAGGAGAGGCTTGCGTGGGCATGGATCAGGTGGATATGTTCTCGGACAATGATCGTCCGAAAGTAGGGGAGGAACGTGAAGTAGTTTGGCAAGGTGGCAGACGAGGCAATCGTCGTGAATGGGATGTAATATACCTTGAGCGAGGGGAGCAACCAACGTACGCCAACCCGGTCTGGAGGATGGCTGTGGGTAATGACGATGACTTTGTGGCCTCGACGGATGAGATTGGCGCTGAGCATGTATATGTGATTTTCTACCCCGCCTACACCGGGGTAGAAGAAGTCAGATATCATTCTGTACATCGTGTCAGGCACTTGTCCAGCTCGCGAACAGAGGGAACTGCTCGTACGCAATTGAAAGGGCGCCATCCTTCATTTCACAACGAGGCCGTCGCTGACTCGATGGATTTTCGTAGCTGTTCAGAATAGAAGTCAAAGTGTTACGTCGAGAAAAAAAAATTAGTTCAGCGGAGGATCGAACTCCGAACCTTCTGTGTGTGAGACAGAAATCATAACCATTAGACCACTGAACTGATAACTTATCACGCGCTGGAGCGAATATGAGGCAGAAAAGTGTGGGAACCCTCGGTCTCTCTTCGAATATACGTCCCACTCTGCCATGTCATCTCATGCTGTCCTCACTGATATGCCCTGGATCGAGACCTGCAACATGCTCGACAGTGTGCACCAACTGACCTTGGAGGAGATGTGATCACTTGAAAGCGCCTTCGACGGGGGTCAGCGTGGACAATGTCTCAGTGCTCCGGTAGTGTGACTAGTGTCGTGCGCATGGGTCCAGGGAAGCCGTACTGGTGATGAGCCCTCCTCCCTACGGAATCTCATCGTCCTCCGGGTTTTGTTCGCTGTGCGGTCGTACGAGATGCTCGGCTTGTGACAGTGGAAAACAAGAACTTCAACACACATAGGAAACACTGGTACAGCAGCTTGTCAAAGCAATACCCTCAGAGCTTCACAGGCGCACCCCAATCCCTCAACGCCGCTCTAGCTAATCTATATGTACTAACACATAGCTGGAACCTGAAGGTTGCGCTCTCGTCTCGAGTCTCTCATAATGACCTTGGTGCTCTATCCTGCAAAATGTGCTTACTCTGGCCAGATTCTAGAAGTTGCGGTCGCTATGACATATGATGACAGCCTAGACTCCCCAGGTGGTACATTCTCCGTATGTGGAGAGCGTCTATGATAGCCCTGGTTCATCTAGTGGTGTTCCGTGTTTATGAACCCGACGTTCGGATGAAGTTCTGAACGCGGTTGATCCACCTGGGCGGCCCTGGACTTCTTGATCCCTTGTAAATATATGGTATCCAACGGAATGCTACGTGAACTTCGCTCGGTGTCTTTGGAATTTCAGATTTGGTGTGATTCCGATTTGTCTTGCCAGTCACATTATTGCCGACGTGTAAATCACTGAAACCGACCTCGGCATCACTTGGGTTCCTCATCGCTAATCGGTTTCTATTGCCACCGTGTGATATACCATGTAGGCACCAGCGCAGCAACGCCGGCTGAAAAGAGACGGCAGAGGACAGAAATTACAACCCTGTCTCCTAACTTGACGACGTTAGACGAAATCAAGGGTCTATCTTCGCGCGTGTGTTTCAGCTTTTTGTGATAAGTACAAACCCCGGGCTTGTCTGTGTGTCAGCAAAGAGTATATGGACGGACCAAACCTTCGGCTGCCTTCCGTCGTGGCCTCAAATGTGGATTGGACTGCTCTTAAACCGTTCCTCTGAATTAGTGCCAATAACACACGCGCACAGCCTTCCCTCCGCCTGGTCCAGGTCGGCAGATAGCGATCGTAACAATTACTGGGAATCCAACTTGAAGTCGGTTGATTCTATGATGCGGGTAGCGGCGCGCGACTCTGGGCAGTCGGCCTTTATTTGTTCGATCTCTGTGGGAGCAAGCAGGCATTAATGAACGGGGGTATCCGATAACCCAGCAGCCAATATATATTACCAATCCCCAGGAAACCTTGAAAGATAAAGGAGACGAGATTTTAGCAATCACCCAACCCAGGACTAGGTTGGTATTATCCAATTGCACAATCACAAAGTACGAGAGCGGCGCAATGACTTGCGGAAACCCTTGTCAGTGGGTGCTCGTACTGGCAGATAAGCTAGGAAACCAGGAGGGTGGCGGCTAGGGAAGCCTCACCTGTTTCAGTGCCACGGTTGACAGACGACGGCTCAACTGCAGGTGACTCCACCTTCCCCTGGTTAAGCCGACTCCGTTAACCCACGGTGTTCATGCACGGTGGAGGCATCCTTGTGCCCGTACCTGTAGAACCCGTACCTAACCGTACCGTACCGCTGATCACCGCGTTGCGAGCCGTCCCTGTACGGTCTTGAACGCATATGAACGTGAGACTACCAGTGGTGGACCACACTCTGCGTGTATCTTGTTTGCAAACGATCTGTGGAGGGAGCGTGAGACAGCGACCAAGGTTGTCAACCGTTCGGAACGGTCCCCGTGATGGCTAGCGCCAATGGCCGACTCTCCTATCGCGGATGTACTTTATTCGATCTTGATCCGGATTTTCGCGTCGAGCTAAAACATGAAGAGCCATCACCATCGGCATATCTTTATCTTACTTTTACTTAAACGTCCGCTCAGTATCATCCATCGATCATCCCCCAGAAACAGGTTTTCCACGCCTGTGTCGCACCTCTCCACAGAGCCTGCGGGCGTATTTATTTTTGTCGTCCAATCCCGAGTCAGTGGCACGAGACACCCGTTAGCTGTGGTCGCGTTCGACGAGCCAGATCTTCAAGTTGGATGGTTTTCACCTTCGGGGACTCACAGTAGGAATGACTGAACGACTGTCTTCCTACCTCAGTACGGGAGACTGGTGATTTCCCCCTGGCAGCAAATATCGCTAGAGCACATGAAACACCCACGGGGGCCGACTCAGGCGATATTCAACCACTTTCGTGTCCTGTTTCTCTTCCACATTGGGATCACTGATTCACTATCGATATGTACGTGCATGGCGCTCATTCGTCCTTCAACTGAGGCTTCAAGTTCACTTCTTGGTTGATACAAAAAAAGCTGTGGTTTCCAATTAGGGCACACATGCAACGGTCGTGCTCTGTCAGATTCAGGAATGAGAAACCCCCACGGTCGGGTTGCGCAGATTTGCAATGTTCCAGTGACAAGTGCCTGACTCCACTCTCTTTGGAATTAGGCTGCGGTGATGGGTTGATATAGTCATGTTAAACGTACGATCATCGGGAACGTCACTTCGCCATGGTCATTGAAACGTGAGCTCAATGAATTACTGTCCCACTGCTCATCGTAAGTCCGGGAATCGCCAGGAAATACGACGTGGGATGCTTGGATGATTCAATCCTCATACTGTGCAAGTTGCACCTCGCTAGAACCCACAAGCAAACGATGTATCAAAACGCATTCCACAAGTACATACACTCAAAAATATGTTGTTCGATGAATATCCCGACCAGGGTTCAGTGCACAGCAATTTTCTTTAAGTAATCTACCCTGAATGGTTCTTTCTCCGCAGCATCGCTTCTGGGGAAGTATGTGAACTTGGGATCTTCCTAGAAGAACGGGCAAATAGTAGGTGAGTGTGTGGCAACAGTAAAGTTACGTAGGAACTTGCCGTGAACAACATCATTGCTTTGATTTTGTTCTTAGCGTCGAGCGTGAAGCGGTGGTAAATGCCAGGGGGAACGACTAAGAGGTCACCAGGTTCGACTACGCATCGGATCCATTTGTCCGAGGCATGCTCTATACCGATGGACACAAGCACCAAGGGCAGAGAGAGTCAGGGTAAGAAACGAGTACGAACACTCATTGTCGTCGAGAGCTCACCGCGAACATCGAAGAAGCCGCTGCCCTCAACGACATACCTGATCTCCTCTTCTTCATGCATATGTCTGTAAAACATATTGTATTATTAATATTTGAACCTTGGGCTAAGCACCAAGAGTGAACAAAGGGGTCGTACTCCTTGAAGAAACTTGCGATTTTTGCCTCGTAGATATCACCGAGACCTTCTTTAGTGACATCGATCCAATCCTTAATTACGTATCCGCGTTCTTTGCGGATTTCCTCCATGGCAGGATATTCACCCGTCATGGGCTCTGGGATAGGGACAAATGTGTGATGAAGGCCGACGGCACCGAGGATAGTTGCGTCGACGGGTATCCCAGAGTCATGGGGAAGGCGTTGGTCGCCAGGGATGTCATCATAGTAGTAGGCGTGCATGTCGAGGTTGCTGAGAAGTTGTCGGACTGTCTGTGAGATTGAGGTTGGGGGAAAGCGACAGTAATGCGACATATTTATAGCTTTCGTGATGTTTCGGTAAGTCCGTAATCTCTACCTGAGTTCGTGGACGTAGTTGATTAACTCTTTTCTGGAATATCAATTCCGATAGAAACCGATAGTCGCAGCGGCTTCACTAGAAGCACGGAGTAAGGTTGATGCTCACCTTGGACGCTGTCATGTGTGTGTTTCATTCTACGCGGTGGATATATGCGCCGTTGCAAAGGTCCGGAATACTCACCCCATTTGGTCTCCTAAATCCATAAAACTAATTCACAGATTAGGGGTACAGCGTAGTGGACGCTGTCGGACCAAGGGTCATGAGTTTCAGTTGACAAATTAAGGCATTTGGATCACCGGAAAAACCAAGCTCAAATACTCCGCCGAGTGTGGCCCAAAACCCCATAGAGGCGACCGACGGGGCCGGGCCATGGAATTTGTATTTTGTCAAGGTACCACCTAGGGGTTTCAGTTTAGTTCGTGTGGAGTAATGGCCGTCGGACCAAGTGTCATGAGTTTCAGTTGACACATTAAGGCATTTAGATCACCGGAAAAACCAAGCTCGAATGCTTCGCCGAGTTCGGTCCGCGACCTCATAGAGGTGACAGACGTGTCCGGGGCCCATGATGGAATGCTGTCAATGTACTATCTGAGGGTTTCAGCTTAGTTCACGTGGAGAAATGCCACCAGGGGCAGGAAATACTTCCGCATGCTTACTCTGTTTGGTTTGCGAACCCCACGTCGACGGCCAGGTCACGAGTTTATCAGATACATTGTGTATTCGGATAGTATCAAGCAAGGCATCAAGATTGCACACAGGAGTTCAAACTGGCGCAATGAGACGGGAGTACCCACTGAAAAAAGTCCAAACGCGCATCCGAGTTTGGTCTACTCACCCCATGGAGCTCCTGTCTTGTCAGCGAATCCATGAGAGCGTAGCGGGTTGACTAGTATGCGCAAGGTGTCTGACACATCAAGTCCAACGTAGCCATGGAAACGACGCGGTTCGCGTCGACGGATGCATCAAGCTTATGCCAGAGTTGCACACACACGACTCGAATAGGGAAGCTGTGGACAAATCAAAACGCCCACTCGGAGTTGTATTTCTCAAGCGAAGGTCCGCCGCCATCAGATACCGCGGAGGAGTAGCTTGATTGAATGTCGCCGATGTAGCAGGCACGGTTTGTCGTTGGCTGTGGAACCAAAGCAAGCCTACCGCAAAAATTCGGAACACCCACTCCGCTTTGGTCCGCCCTTGCCATGGGAGTGCGAGTATTCGGCCATCATCGGCCGGGAGATGGCGAATACATGCTTTCAGGCACCTTGAATAACAATCAGCCCGTTAAGTAGCTACTAGCGATAAGCAGTACAGCGACCGTACCAGGGAAGTCGAGCTTGTCAACGGAATCAAGCGCTTTGGACACCCAACGAGAAAACGTGCTTCGTGAAACACCAAACCCCTTGGTTCCTGGTGAAAGAACGTTGAAGCGGCAGTGCATTAATGCACAGGTTACATAACACGAACATGAGTGGAAACGTGAATGACCGTGTCAGACATATCTAAGTTCAATGCCAGACATGGAGAATTGCTACCCCAAATCTCTTGCAGCCGACGTTGCGGTTTCGTCGACTTCAAGTTATTTGGACCGCTGTTGTCCGTAGCCTGCTCTGTGGTCGACAAGAATTATGCCGTGATGATATGCAGACACCGTGACTGGTGTGTATGCAACTTGAAATACTACTAGCCACGGTCCGTCATCGCAACACGAGTGGTTTGTCGAATAACGTTGACCGAGGTCAGGGTAACTGGGGATCGGCAATGGGCGACTTTAGGCAATACGGACCGTGACGTCGGACCGTCAGTGTCCGAGTCTTTGACCAAGTTCAACTCGAAGTTGAGCCTTTCCACTGATCCACTTGAACCAACCGTAACTGTCCTTTCCCTTTGGTTTTCTGGCAGTGAAGTCGGCGTCTACCTCTCCCCAACTGCATTAGCAGGTCTAGCTCTGGCATCGGACACCGTGACTTCCGACCCCGAATGGTATGCATGATAAGAATGTCGGACGTGTGACTCCGTGCGATCGATGAGAAAGGTCGACCCGTGAAAGGACATGGATCACCGATCCGCGCTTGTAGGGGGTGATCCAGTTCGGACGGCAGCCTGAGAACAAACGTTTCGTACCCATTTTCGCGGTTGGCCGAGGCAATGGTAAGATCCACATCTGGAGTTTGCGATGAACGGTAAGTTTCCAGGTGGTTGCCGCTCCACTGGGTCATTTCCGAGTCTCTGACCAGCCCGGGATGCCTGGGAAAAGTAATTTGCGAATGTGGCCCATAATCCCGGATATCTACCAGGTACGGCCGTCGCGTTACGCCGCCGCCGCCTCCTGCTCGGATGGTCGTATTGTGATATGAGCCAAATGCATCCACGGTCATTCGCAATAATTAGTGGTAAACCAACTACAGAGTCGCTTGTTTGTTCTATTTCGTACATCTTGCAGAGCCAAACGGCGGTCGTGGCTATTGCGGAACTGCTCTCTCCTGGTAGGAGTCCGCACTACCGCTCTCAGTTTTCCTCTCTTCCATCTGCATCTCCTCGTCCCTTTCAAACCCTTCGTCCTTCCAAACATCCGAGTCTGCAAATGAGATCGCGGTCATGCTACTGGCCCATGTGGACTGCGTCGACACCCCGAAGCCAGCATCAATCTCACTTTTGTGGTTGCTGCAGCGAAGGTTACGAGCGTAAAGCTCTCGGATGCTCATAACAAACCGAGGTAGTAAGGTGACCATGGCAATGTATACCACGGCTAGTGGAAGTAGTTCCGCCCATCCTTGCGATGGAAACTTTCCCAAGAGGGAGAGTACCCCAATAATGTTATACATTAACATGCTATAATATCGTGGCTTGTTAGCACCAGTTAAACCTGTCCTCAGCCGAGACCCAAAGAAGCAGACAGGACTACGTGTGGATGGGAAGCATGACTCGGGAAAAACGTGGAGACGTACGTGAAAAAGTATAGGACACCCTCCCTGAGGAATAGATTTATATACCGATTCCACTGTCGTTGTTTCCTCGCGCTTTGCATCTTCAATGACATTATCGTGAGTTTGACGATCAGGTGTAAGGATAACAGTGCGCTGAGAGTAAGTTGGGCGATGGCGCTAACCCGGTTCCAATCTACAGAAGAAGAAACCGTGCAATATGAATCATCCCGTATTTGAACAGTGCTCGCTGTCCAGGCAGGGATTAGGTTCCAGTCGCTAGCCCGCATAGCAATTCGGCGGTGAACACACCTATAAGCTTGTTTGGAGTGCTGTAGATAATGCATGTAACGAGACTAAAGCTGAGTCCCACGACGTAGGGTATGAGGTGGAGGCCAAGAATCCACCTCAATCGACGGTACATTGCCCACACCCGTAGAATCATCACCACTATAGTGCAATCGTGTGCATTTTTTCAGGACTATAAACTTCGCATTGAATGCGTGCGACTCACATTCCGCTGCACCAATAAAAGGGACAAACACCCAATAACTGAAGACCAATGTAATGTAACCTTGAAAGACGACTGAGTTGAGTTGGTGCAGGGGGTATTTTTAAAATATACATACAACTTCTGGTGGTTAGGAGTGCAAATTATCAGAAGAGGAACACAAGCTCACAACTGTGCGATTTAAGTACACTGAAAAGCAGCAACAAGTTCGAAACAATTACCTTATCGGAACCAGAGAAGAAAGTACTTCCAACTTGAAAATGTTAGATTCAGTTCATCTGACCGTTATTAACAGAGCTCAGGGCGTACCTAGGGCATAAAAACTGGTATGCGACTAAGATCATCATTCTGCACACATTTAGACAATTGTCGACGTACATGATGTAGAGAATGCCGATGTAACGGACCTACTGTAGTAGTCAGCCCATTCAATTCCAAAAAATGGTGCCAAGTACGCGCGAGAAAGAACAAGGCGGAGACCAAGGAAAATCGCTGTTTCTGTCATTATGTTAGAATCATGTCACTTGTTTGAGAGGACAGCGTGTGCCCACCCATATATAATCTATCTAAATATCTTGTCAGAGACGGGTACGGTTAATGCGCGATGAATATTTTGCCACAGTACCTCCTTCGGCAGGGTGAGGACTGGCAACGTGGTGGTTAGCTCATGATAGAACTTGGGGCGGCCGCATCCGAGGAATGTATCACTCACCATAATCATATCCGACGACAGTCAGTATAACGACTCCATTCACTATGAGATCGAGCAACCGCGAATAATTGGTGTCACATACGGGTCACGTAGTTGTTCTGTTGAATGCTTGTCAAAGCGGATTGCAACGCCGAACTCATAATTCTGATGTTGAGAGGGATACCAGGATGATAGTACCTCCTAAATCAGAGGAGGCAAGCGTTGGGAATACCTCGAAGGCGCAGGTAGGTGGACGCAGACGGGGGCGAAGAAGAAAAAAAGAGAAGCTATTGCCAATTTCGTGGCGTACATTTCTCGTCCGGCGGCCGGCCCACCTGCGACGACATTATGATGTACGCAGCCTACTGTGGCGATACAGAGCCGATAGTGGCACATAATACATGACCAGCTGATGTTGCCCAAGTAACCATTTAGGAACACTGAACTCGAGGGCCGACTCCATCAGCACCAACCTTGCTTGCGTGCGGTCACGACCGACGGCGTGGTTTACTGCAGGGCACGATTAGAACGTACTAGTAGTTACCAAGAAAAAATTGACAGAGACGTACCAGAGTCTAATAGCCATTTGATGTGATCTCGGACCGATCCGGGAAATTACAAGAACGCCGAGTCTAACTTCTGCGCTTCGTTTTGCCCCTGACAAGTCCAGTGACAAAACTGACCACCAAATGTAGAATAGTTCGGGAGTTGGGAAGATACCCTGATAGGGATGGTCCTTGGGAAAGTATCGATACCCGTCCCGAGAAGGGCATATTTGATATCAAGATGGCAATTACGACCTTCTAGATCTCGTATTCGAGGACCAATGGCCCGCGAGCTAAGTCATATCAGCACCACGTATTCGTTGAGATGACACGATATGCAATGGGACCGTCCGTCGCTGATTCAAGGAAGTTAGCGATGTCGACGAAACCTGAGTCAAGTCCTTCAACCTCAATTGTGAATCAAACTGGATACATACAATAGTCAGAAACTGGCGGTCCCGAACACCCACGACCAGGGTGATTATTATCGCCGGCTCAATCAGAGTCGGCTCCACGGATTATGGCACGATGGCCATGACTCTCACGTCCTCCGTTTTAAGACTTAGTAATGAGCGATAGAATCGGAGACTGCGGCGGTGTAGTGTACACTGTTACATCAAAGTGAAAACGACTCGGGGAATGTGCCGAAGACCTAGCATGGGAGACCACCCAGCGTTAGACAGGGCCATGTGGTATCAGGAGAGCCCGCCATCCCACTTACCAGAGCACTGCCATGTGGATTTACAAATGAGACGCTTCACGCACGTCAGTCTCCTCAACTCGCGAGGTCGCACCAGCCGTATCCATGCCGTTTCGGTTGGATATGCATCCCCCGGAACAGCTCGAACATGCTTGGTGTCTCATTACTTAACTTGTATAAGCACATCTAGACACCGTGATTATCGTTCGGGGCGCACTTGTGCCAGTAGGTACGAGTGGGTAAAATTAGAGTGATCGAAGTTGGCCGCGGCGGACTGCAATTCTTGGCCAAGCCGAACCAAATAGTACTACTGCCCTCGGCGTCAACCAATTGGTGGTGGCATGTGTACTATCTATCGCCCTCTTGAGTTCATGACCGTGTTACAATCCACTCGCATGCGCTGGCTCCTGAGGCGGTGGATGGCGCGTTTGATCTGTGTTCAGCAGAATAAAGCGCATCAGTATGGCTCAAGTCTCGGTCCAAAAAAGACATGTTTTGTCCTCAGCCAGTTTCGGGTTGCTAATATTCATGTCAATACCAGGATCTAAAAGAAGGGTCCAAGGAAACGGTAAACGAAGCGCATTAGTTTCTTGTCTTCCGCCTCAAGGGTGCATTGATTCGCGACTAATAACGTTCTATTTTACGCTAATGGACATATCGTATCGTAATACTCTAGGGTGTGAAGATGTCGCAAGGGGTGCAAACTCGGTGCCTCGCAAACCAGCGTCACGTTCGGCAATCATCACAAGGACCCCGAACGCCCGAGTCGTCGATGCAGTTCTCTTCGTCCCTCTGCGAAACCCCGTTCGTACCAAGGGTTGTGAGCACCGCGCTCACGATATCGACGCGACTAGAGAGTCCAAACCCGGAATCTATGCCGTCTCCGCGTCTACTACCCACATCGCGCGCGTGAAGCTCCCGCACGCTGATAATAAGCCGAGGGATGACGGTGACCGTACCGTACTGGGCGATAAGCAGACCCAGACCCACCCATCCCATTGTTGGGATCACCCCCCAGGAAGCGAGTGCCGAGCATATGTTGTGAAGCAAGATACTATGGGGGATTTCCGGTCAGTGGTACGATTGTGACAACGGAGAGGGAAAGGGGGGTCGAAAGGGCGAAAGACGAAACGATGACGGCGTACATTAGAAAGTAGAAAACGCTTTCCCTTGCAAACAGTCTCATGTATTGTCCTAATTTGAATTGCTTCGTGACTTGGTCCATTCCGTGCAACTTGGATTCCTTCAGTAATTGGACAACTATAAGGACGCAAGCGGTCGCAGGGACGGCAGGTGCAAAAATATTGAGAGCTTGTCCCCAGCGCACTATGATGAATTGTAGCGTGCAAAGTTCAAGTTGTAGATCAAGCGCTTCGACTTCAACAATCGCCGCTGTGGGAGTATCGAACAATGTCGAGTCAGCGAAATGCGTCGTGAATTTGGACAAAGCATACCTGAGAGATAGCTTGGAATGCTATAGATGACACAAACGATAAAATGGAGGACCATCTTTGCGACATAGAGAATGAGGAGGCAACGAAGGACCCATTTTGAGCGATTGTACACTGCCCATACACGGAGGATCATCGCGACTGTATGGACCGGTATGATTTGTTCTTAGGAACGTGATGTGATGAGGAACGACTCACGATCTGCTGTGGCCGTACAAATAAACTGGGCCCAGTCTGCCACCAAAGTAAGTTTGTAGCCTTAGAATCCTTCTTGAACGAAGTCGTCTATGAACTGATCGTGTAAAGTGCTCACAGCTGTGTGTTTTGCATCAGTTATTTACAGACGTTACACTTGCATGGAGAGACATACATCTATGAGGTGTTATCAGTGGAAAATTGATTGACAATATGAGAGGCATTACCGTTGCAGGGCCAGGGAGGAAGGTGGTTCCGACTTTCGATGAATCGCGTCAGTTAGCCACACTGAGCCTGAGGGCCATCGCTAATTACGAACGTACGCAGGGCATATATTCTGATGAAAAACGGGTTTAAGCTTGATAATACGACAATCACACAGACTCACGTGACAAAGAATAAGCTGCAGTAACGAAACTGTCACATGGCTAAGCTTGTATGAAGCGACCAAGAAGATAATGGCACATACCAGAACGTACAGAGTGGAGACGCGAGTCCACGAGTTGTTCTTGTGGTGCCATATCAGAAAATCTCGCATAATTGAAAGAAAAGTTCTACAGACCCATATATATTCTACCTGCATATGTGAAGAGACACTATAAGCTGACATCCAAGTTCGAAGATACGACAAGAATACCTCATTCCTAAACATAAGGACTATCCGGGGGATGTTATTCGTACAACGTCATGAAATACGCACGCACGTAAAAATACGCTTACCATAATCATACATGATGAGGATGAGGATGACAACTGCAAATCCTTTAAGTGCAACAACCGCAGGTTCAGCGGACATACGTGAAGCATAGTTATTGTCTTGGATGCTTGACATGGCGGATTGTGGGCGAAGACTGAGGCAGAACTGCCAGTGATAAAAACCAAATCCGAGTCGAGTCGGAGTCAGGCAGTGACCCGTCAATGGATTGGAAGGGGGTTCCACACTTGGTGACTCGGATGCGGTTGGAACCCATTTTATTATGTGGCCAATTTCCGTGGTTTGTTCCATTGCTGTGTGGAAACATCCGTTCCTACAGTGTCGATGCCACTAAGGCACGTGAAAATCAGGATGTCCTCGGGGGTCGCACTTGTATTAATGTTATCTAGAGAATCCTGGACGGTAATCAAATATAGCCAACGGTGCCTATACCATCATAGTCTAAGATGCTGACATCGGAAGATAATCTGATGACCGATGACTACGTTCCACGGTGGCTTGTTTCTATTGTAGCTATAGGGCGACCGATCTTTTAAATACAGCCAAGGATAGAAGGCCCGGGAGTGCAAACTTCTCCCTTGACTCGTTGAGTCAGAACACAGATTATGGGAGTTAGACACGAAATTGGGGGTCGGCCTCAATGTTCCAATCATCGGACCTGGCCATGGCGTCCATGCCAGTGGCTTGGCGCAGACGCAGAATTGGGAATCACTTCATGGCTTGGCAGGACCAGGCAGGTAAGGGTCACGCACGTTGTCGATGGCAGTGGCGCTACCAAGACCACAGCCAGCGTACTGCGCGACGTGTGCAACGGGTTGGCCAGCTGATGATAAGAACCCTTAATCTCCGAGGGTCACATAACTTTGCGGTATCCGCGTCGTGGTCGTCACAGTACCTATAGAGACCATGAGTAGCAGGTAGGACACGGTGCTGAAAACCCATTTACTAGCGACTACATGTCCTTGGACGACGGCAGTAGAGACATTTCACTCTCGCTATTCAATAATTGCATCCTCCACGAGTAAATCACCCGCCCGCCACCATGGATCAGGCGACAGATATTCGACAGGTACCGTTGAACGGAATACCAGGCTAGGCAAATCATCACTAGGTTTGTTAAATTGTAATGTTTGATATGAAACAAGAGTCCAGATGAGCATGGTCATCACACTCCACCACCCGCTCTTTGAGATTCTCCAAGTCTCGCACACTCGCAGTTGTGGCCCAGATTCATGGTGCATTACGGACACTGCGCACTCGGAATTGTGTATCAAGGCAGTGTGGATACATGCCCGATGACGATACCGTCATTCACCATGGTTTTCACTGCAAATGAGGATTATAAATGGGGGCTCAGGATAGTCAACTAGAATGGAAGAACACTCACAAAATTAAACTCAGCTGGCTTCGCTTCGCAATTATGGTCGTCATCGTACAGCACTTGACTGATCGCTCTGTCAGCAGCTCAAGTCAGCTTACCGTAGTGCAAAACTTGCCATCTCACGGACCCGTGCCCGACGTCTATTTTCGATCCCGTACCGATAGGTAACGGATCGGGGCCTCGGAATCACTGGCATGGCCTGCAGAGAGATGCGCCTCAGCGTCACTCGATAGTATCCGGACGGCCTAAACATGATGTTTGTTAGTCGTGAAAAGAAAACCGTAACAACTGGAAGTGACATTGGATTTGTGGACAACCATTTGGTGCTCAGCACTCAACATTCGATTTTTCGCATAGGGAATGTCCGGGGCTTGGAGGCTAGCGCAGTCTCAGAAGGGCCCTGACAACTTCGAAGAGGATGAGAAGATTCTAGCTTCGATCGGAACTTACGGACTAGCATGGGCCGACCGCTTGCACGCTACACGAGGAGTGACAAGACAGTCTAGACTACACTGCTTCAAAGACGCAGACGAGAGTGGAACTATCGCGACCTGTGCCGAGCACAAACTGGGTATGAGAGAACGTGGCACGCTGGTGTGCAGTGTATATGCACTCTTGTGGCCCCTGAAGACAGAGCGAGAGCACATACTCTCAGTGATACCTCATAAGAAAATGAATAGACTGACGCCCACCCAAACAGGCTTCCTCAACAACTCAAGAAGACAAAGCGATGCTAGTGAACAGCTTACCATATCCGGGTCCTCGGTCGTATTCCTCGTCAGGGGGGAAGATATTGTGGCAGGCGGACCCGGAAGGAATAGTGAGTAAATGACGGAAAGGAAACAGAGACGCCAACGGATGAGGATTAAAATCAGTCAACTGCCAACGACATTGCGGTGTCACAGGATGGAAAATGATGGGATCAACGTGGCGGTTCTAGTATTGACGCATCGCGGGACGGAGTCCGTCACTCATAAATCATCGTTGCCTGAGTGAGCTGGTATTGGAGACTGGATCGAATGCGCATCTGATCGTTTACCACCAGCAAGGAACTGGAACACGACGACTGGGTGGCGGTGGGAAAATTAGATGGGCCCGTCTTCGCTTTATAGAGTCCAGAGGCCTTCTTAACACGTGACGCTCAAGTCAGTTCTCTGCCAATCCGTTCTCTGCTATGTATCTCGTTGGCTTCAAATCAAACTGAGTCTGCATAACCAACCCATCGTCCGGGGTCCAACCTCGTTTCTTGGTCAGGTGATGGCATCCGAGTCTGCAATCTCGAACGCACCCGCCGAAATCGCACATTCATAGCAATGACGACCCGCGCCGGTCTAATTCTTGGTAACCAATGTAAACATGCTTCTGGTGATCTATCCATCTCGCTTTGAGGCACCGTGACGCACAAGCGAATCAGATCTCCCATCGAACCTGAGCGTACTGGTACCTTCCGTTCCATGGCCATTTCTGCAAACCACGGCCGGCAACGTCATGGTGACTGTAAATTCTTTTTTTCAATCCCTGCCATCAGCCGCGCCTTTTGAAGCTCGCCAATTTAAGTGTCTGGTTACTGGAACGTGGATATTTTGGTTGAACTTAAAAAAAAAGATACATCGTCCCCAAATCAGTTCGATGTTAACGTTCATCAACGGTTCGTTCATGTCGAGAGGAAACGTCTGAAAAGAAGTCTCTTTTGTTTCAGCCCAACAAGGCGTGATTCCATGAGTTTGTTTCTTGTCGCTCCCCCAGCTTGGAATATAGACACAGTAATGTTCTATTCGCATCTAACGCATATACGTCACGATCTATAGTCCGTTCTCTAAGCTGTGAAGCTACCGTAAGAGGTGATAATAGCAGTGGAAACATAGTGACAAAATCTAACTCGTAAGATTCTAGTATTAAATCCGACCCTCCTCGCAAGACTCCCGAACACCAACGTCGTTGATGCAGCTCATTTCTATACTCTCAGGACCCTCACTATAGCCGTCACGGTAGTCTGCAAAAAGTAATGTACTGATATTAGTACGGTAAGGCAGCCCAAAGCCAGAGTCCAATCCCTCCCCGCATTGAGTTTGTGTAATATGCGCATCAAGCTCGCGCACGCTGATGATCAACCGAGGGAGGATCGTGATCGTACAGTACTGGGAAACGAGTATAACTAGACCCATCCGCCCTATTGTTGGGATGACGCCCCAGGAAGTGAGCGCCGAGCAGATGTTGTGGAGCAAAATTCTGTTCGAGGTTCCCGTCAGTGGTATGCGTTTTAAAGTTGTAACCCAAGGGACGATGGTGGGGAAACAGGAGGACTAATGACGAAGAATGACGACGTACACTAGAAAATAGAAAACGCTTTCCTTTGCTAACAGACTTATGTAACGGCCTGGTTTGAATCGCTTCGTCACTTGATTCATTTCCTGTGACTCAGCTTCCCTCAAGAATCGCGAGAGTATGAGGACACAGGCTGCCGCAGGGAGAACAGGTGCAAATATATTGAGAGCTCGAGTCCAGCTGACGGTGGCAAATTGTGGCGTGCAAACTCGTTGGTCAAACGACTGAGTGACCATTACTGTAGGAATATCAAACGACGACGTATGTGAGTGTGCACATCGCGAACTTAGGCTAAACATACCCGAGAGGTGCTTTGACATGCTATAGATAACGCAAACGATAAAGTGAAGAATTATCTTCACGGCATAAATAATGAAGAGGCTGCCAAAGACACGTTTTGAACGGTGATATACCGCCCATGCGCGGAGGACCATGATGACTGCAGTCGCTGTTACGCTCCGTCTTCAAAAATCGTATGTGGTACAACTCACGGTCGACTGCAACTGTGCAAACAAACTGGGCCCAGTCGGCTAAAAGAATGAGTGCGTAGCCTTGCAATTATTCCTGAATAGAGTTATATACGAAGCAATGATCTAGCGTCTCACACCTGCATAGTTTTTCATAAGTAATCTTAAGCAGTTGATGGATACTTAAGGAGAAAACATACGTCTACAGGCCAATGTGAGCAGATGAATTAATTGACACAACGTGAGAGGTATTACCGTTGCAGGGCCAGGTAGAAAAGTGGTTCCGACTTGAGTGAATTGCGTCAGTCAGTCGCGCTGAAATAGTTGTTCAAGTTTGTGAACATACGTAGCGTATAGATTCTGGTGAATCAATTTTAATGTGGTATCCAGTCGGCAATACAACAGTAACTTAGACTTACGTAGCAAAGAAAAGGCTGCAGTAGCGAACCTGTTATGTGGTTCAGCTTGCATGTGGTGCCAAAATATACCGGCGGTACGGACCAAGACGTATAGAGTGGTGACGGGAGTCCAAGTCTTGTTCTTCGATATCATATCAGAAAAAAATTGCAGAACCTTAATATTAAGGTTTCACGGACCCAAATGTACTCTATCTGTACATATGATAAGTAAGTCAGCATTCAAAAATCAAAGCCATGACAAGAATACCTCGTTCGTAAATACCAGGACTATTGACAAGGAAGTTAGTCATACAACGCTACGGGAGATGTGTATAGAGACATGACACACCGTAATCATACATGATGACGATGAGGATAACAACTGCAAATTATTAGAGGAATGAAACACGAACATGTAGAATAGACCCACGTGATGCATAGTTGTTTTCTTGGACGCCCGACATAGCGAGTTTGCGGTGGGGAGGACTCGACGATGAAGAGCTGAGAAATGCCCAATATCAACTTGAGCACAGATCAAAAAGGGGTACACTGTTGACGATAACAGGACTTCGCATTTTATGGTGCAGTCGGAGTCGATGACTGCTGTGAAAGTATCCGTTCCTCGTGTCAATACCACCATTGGCAAGGCACATGAACGTCAAGATGTCAGATTGCGCGATGTATTTAGGATCAGGCCCAATGGCCATGATAGGGCTCTCGACAAGAGGTAACGGCGCCTATGCCATGATGGACGCTCATATCGTGCGCTCAACCAAAGCCTCCGCGAAATGACTACGTACCTGGCGCTTCGTTCCCATAGCAGCCATAACGCGATGGGTCTCTTATCAGTAGAAGGAGCACGGACGTTTCGTACACTAACACAGTTGAAAAACATGGGTTGTGAGAACAGGACCTCAGCGAGGATGCAACCGAAGCACACCGTTCTTACTCGTGTCAAACTATCGGAGTTTGGTGTCCGTGATAAAGACATAGAGATAAATTTCATTTACGATCGTGCTCCTGAAAGGGTCATGCACGTTGGCCACAGCAATGCGACCGTGAGCAACGATATGAGATCACAGTACCGAGAAACTGATGGGGAAATCACCTCGAAGGATGAACAAGGTCTCTATGGCCCACATAACCATTTAGGTGCAGAGCGGGAAAAAAAACTTTTTGCTCAGACACAGCGAGTAATTGATCAGGCATTTTCCGCCAGGGGGCACCCCAAGAGGCGACTGAAGCCACCAGCCAGCGATTGTTTCGGCCGGGTGGTTCGAAATGAAAGAGAACAACTATTGCAACGGAGCGCTCTTGCATATGAAACGTGTGTTCGTTCGCTTGGGTCATTCCGGTCACTATTATGCGGTCACTCAGCTAGCAGATCGAATTAGCCTTGCAAATTTTTTTTTGCTTCATGGGTTGGTATGAGATATGGCGCCGAACAGGAATTTGTTACATACATGAATCAGATGGGTGGAGTAACGTCGGTTGTGGATGTCTGAAAGAGGTTAGACGACCATGACGTAATGAGGTTCGCCTCAGTGAACCATGTACGTCCTATCCTCAACTTAAGATCAGCGTCACTGGCCAGTCTTTGATGAGAAAATTTACTGCGTACGGGTTTTAGCGAAAGTCAAATTACATTGTGAGGTCATGTGGCGGCGATAAGGAAGCAGTGCTTGCAGGGTTCCTGCGAGCAAACGTCCTCCCTTCTTGTAGCTGAAACTGCTGTCCAGATTCTGCACGAGAACAAATGAAAGTGAGTCGGTGGATGCAACAAGTGAAAGAGGGTGCTAATGAAAACCGAAGAATTGGGCAAGGATGATAACCTATCACACATTCTCGAATCGGGCTCGAGGATTAATAATGATGTGATAGTCATCGACATCCACCAAATGGCCATGTCAGTAGCCTCGTCCTTGTCTTTCGTCAAGTGTTGTGCCTGTCTTGCGACATGCAACGGATCGGGGAGCACGACGCCTACTCATGCCCAGATGATCCCTGCGCATACACCATGTGCGGCGGCCCTTGCGTATAGCGCTTCCTTCCTCCCTCACCCACGTTCGCACTGCAACGTCTGACTCCCTTCCATCTCCGACCCATCATTCAGGGCCTTGTTGACGTTATCCATTGGGTGGAACAACTTTCAGCTCGGTAAGTTCCGACGAAATAACTCTTCAGGTGCTGCGAATGCACACCCGCGCTCGCGGTAATCCGGTCTACGGGACCAGAGCACACGATGTCGATGTGGTGGTGCTCGCATGTGGTGCACACTCCGTTTGAGGCGAGAGATGGTGCAAGCTTATCTGGTGGAACGGGCGCGGCGCTTGGCACCGGATGGCGGTGGGAACAGGGTCAGTCCGTAGCTTTGGAGGCACTTTCTGGTGAGAAGGTGGAGGATTGCAATATCGTTCCGTCCAGCGTTGAGTCGGAGTACAGGGTGGCACGAGAGTAAGATTGCGGGGAGGCGGGTGCAATGTCAAGTTTTGCCAGATTAACCTAGCAAGGGTCCAGGAAAAGTGGCCTGAGTGAGAAATGGGCCCGCAATATGCTTGGTAGTGTATCGAGAAACGTGTAGTATGAGAGGCTCATAACTCGGGCGTCCTCAGGGCCGTGACGATCCACTGGTATGTCGACGACAATGCGAGACCTATTTGAATGTACGTGCGAGTCGATCTACAGCGGTGGCGCTGGTCCTGTGAACACAGGACCTTGCAAGTGGAAGTTGGTGCAAGTTAAAATGCAGGGCTAGAAATGTGCGGGACCGTAGGACAGGCAGTAGAGAATCGGTCGCAGATAGTGAAACGCTCGGATGAACGCGGTGTGAACAGCGGTGCGAGGGTGCTGGAAACATGGAGGCAGGTGTAAGCGCTGCTTTGGATGTCGGCGGAGGGGACGAGCTGGGTAAGGAGCGCGAGGAACATGGCAGTGGCAGTACCCTAAACAGGCTGTGCCCGCCGGGGACGATGTCAAAGGGTATTTCAAGAGAAGGGGAGAAAGATGGCACTGGTTTCTGCGCATCACCACTAACGACAAAGAGGCGAGATCTCCACGACAAGACGGGAATAGAAAGTTGCGAGAACAAGCGCCGAGGACATAGGGAAGGTTGATAGTAAGGGGCACTGACACGTGTATGCCGTCGGAAGGGTTCTCACAGGCCAGAGCACGCAGCCTTGTTCCTGTGACGTTGAAAACCAGTCCGATGATGTAACAACGACTTCGCCTGCCACACCTAATGTCAACTCGTAGTGAGTGGCTGGATTGGAGGACCAGAAGGACGTACTGACGAGCGCACAAGAAGCGGACGAGGCAAGTCACCCGTCTAATGATATCATGCAAAAGAAAAGCCGAACCAAACGGTCACATCAAGGCAATCCAACTTGCCAAGGGACGATGATGACGTGCGCCCACTGAGCGACCTCCTCCGCCATTCAGGAAATCGACTCAAAGACGATTGAAGTTGACAGCCAAGACAGGATACATTCGGTTGCATTTCTTGCGGATGGGAAGCCCTGTCTGGCTGGTGGATGGAAACAAGCGATTCGATGCTGGAAGGTAGAAGGCATGGAGGAGGCGGGAATACCAATCGATGTAGGGTATTGGATCCTTGAAATCGCAGTCTCGCAAGATGGAATGTAGACCGTTGGCTGGGGAATCGAGGACAGTGTGACCGTGTGGGATGTGTACAACGGGAAAAGGGTACAACTCAAGTTGAAGGGACACAGATGGCCAGTGGACGCTGTAGACGTGTCACCAGACGGGACGGAAATCGTGTCGGGATCGCGCATCTGGTCGCTCAGCCCAGGCGAAGAACTACTCTAACTGAAACACCGTGACCCGGTGACCGCAGTCAAGTTTTCGTGGGGTGGACAGCTGTTCGCAACTGCCACCCACGGGCAAGAGTCCCTCCGCATCTACCAGACTGAACGACTCGGAGGTCGCCTCATCACTGATTTCAAGATCAAGGTGGCAAATCGATCGCTTGGGCTCACAAGAACAACCATCTCTTTACCGCATCAGAGGGCAGCCACATTTACCATCTAATGGCGCATTAACCCCAACTATGATCCTTGGTGCATCGCCTTGGCGAGCAACGACTTATACCTCGCAGTCTCCACTGAGGCTAAATCCGCTGCCTCGTCCATCTCATTCTGGGACGTGACAACACGTGAGCGGATTGGTTCTTGTCGCAAGACGAGTGCGAGAATAAGCGCAGAAAGACTTAGATCGGACAGAGCGAGCCCTTGTGAGGGCCGGGGACGACGACTATCTATTATTCCCCTTAGATACAGGTCGCGACTATATACGAATCTCACCGCGATGTATTTCATCGCGGTGGTCTGTGCGCGATCGCCCAGACACCGAATTTGGCAGGACTATGTCTCGGAGTCGGAGAGACTCGGCCGAGCTTGGCTTGCCGGTTCTTGGACTAATGACTGACAGTCGACCTTCAACAGTTCTCCCATCAAAGCGCCGACCCATCATGTCACATCTATGACGATCTCCTCCAATCATGACATGGTGATGGGGGGACGGAGGATCATGCTATGGAATCTTCGCGAAATTCTTCCCTCTCGATACACGGACTGCGTGACTCGCTGCGTGAGTGTGAAAGTATCGAAAGTTTACTGTTATCCTTACTATGTTTCCCTGCAGCCGGCATTACGCGAGCAGGACGTCTCTCCGATGAGACCAAGGAACGATGAGTTTACAGAGCTTCAGGCTCGCCATGAAGCGCAGTTCCATGAACTCGAAAGTTCATGTATGTTCTTCTGATCCCTCTTTTCACAGCCAGTTTCATGACTCGTGTCCATCAGATGCAAAGGTAGCGAGTCTGGAGAATACTGTCCAAGAATTGCGTTTGGAGCTCGCCAGCCTATCCCGAGACAATCCCGATAGTCTCATTCGGACCCATGAGCAGAAGCACCAATGCGAGACCTGTATACTCAAGGTCGCATCCACGATGCCACACAGTTACTTCTCGAGATTTTAGGTAGTGCAAACAATACTGTGGAAGCAAACAAGTTGATCGTGATCACTGGCTGGATCCTAGGTGAGTTCGGGGCAGTCTGAAAGGCTTATTTAGTTACCGCAGAGTTCAAACTGCCTATACAGGTTTCCGAAAACGGTGCAGAAATCAGCTCGAGAAGCTTGGTGACGCTGCGATGGAATCTCATAGATATCACGAGGCTGCTGAACATTTCTCGACCATCTAGTCGCTTGATCCGGTCGACTGCGTCGAGATGCTTATCAAGCGCGGCAAAGCGCGAGTCTCTACGGGATCTTGGGAGGGTGCTCTGTACGACGCCGATGAGGTATGGTTACACATCCTTATTTTTCAGCACACAGCACACAGGCTGTCAGATTAGAGCCATCGTCTTATCGAGGTTACGAGCGGACTACGACCAGTTGCCTCCACGACGAAGCACAGCAAGCAGCAGCCTTCAAGAAATTCCCAATCTATGACCAACTGGGATCTTCTATGATAACCCCCATCTCGATCGATCATCCCCGTATCCTGAGAGAGGTGACACAATTCTACAGATACGTCATGCCGTCTTACCGGTGGGAAAATCATGGTGAACTCTCGTATGAGACTGTCCAGAACGTCTCGGTGTACGAACTTGAACCATCCTCCCCAAAAACGAAGCTTCATACGTTCTGCAAGGTTGCGCATGGTCTCGGATTTCACTGGGTATGGTCAGATACGTGTTGTATTGACAAAAAGGACATCATAATGTTGCATGAGTCACTCGTTGCCATGTTCTCATGGTACCGTGGCTCTGTGCTTACCCTTGTCCACCTTCGTGGCGTCTGGTCGCAGCTTCAGGAGCCTGATGCTCTACGGCACAGTGAGTGGAACGAGCGCGGGTGGACATGCCAAGAATACGTTGCCGCTGAGATCGTCCAGTTCTATACCGAAGTTTGGAAGCCCTACCTAGGGTTGGACGTGTTCAACCATAAAGAGTCGCCCATCATTATTGCAGAGATGGAACGAGGATCACAAGTTTCTGCAGTAGAGCTGGCTGCACTTCACCCAGGTCTCGACAGGATTCGCGAGAAACTTTCCTTGGCTTCCAGGCGTCGAACTACTCTGCCGGAGGACAACGCATACTCGCTGCTTGGAATATTCAACGCTAATATTTTTATCAGGCACGGCGAGGGCAAGTGCACAGCGGTCGGACGTCTCCTGGAACACACTCTAACTGGGTCTGGTGATGTCACAATCCTTTCCTGGACAGGGCCTCCGGGAGATTACAACAGTTGCCTACCGCTGGACCTCACGGTGTACAATAACCTCGCTCCGCTGCACATTCCGCATCCCATCGAAGCTACGGAGATGAACGAGGTTGTCAATGGCTTGCTTTCGTCCTTATCACAATTGGATCTCTCATCGGCCGTACAGCTCTTTCACCAACTCAACACGCTTCCTTTACCATCTCTCCATTCCGGTCGCCTCCAACTACCAGGCCTTGCCTTCCCGGTCATCCAACTTGTTGAATTGGCGACGGAGAACGACCCGCGCGTTCATCGCGCGACAACGTCCACACTTGGGGAGGTACCGATACACGACCAAAGAGAATCTCGGGGGAATGAAGCGTCTGCTGTTGTTCCATCCGTGGATCTGCACGCTCCTCGACCAGGATTTCTCTGGCAGTGACGGCGGCCCTCTTCGACTTGATGATACTACCCGGGCACTGCCGTCTTAGACGACCGTTTGGCGCGTTGTTGCTCACGCAAGTGACGCGCACACAGTACCGACGCGTTGCAACCGATAGCTTTATCGAGGCTCAGATCCGCGGGGAGATGACTGACTTGACGAAATATGCTGAACGGTGGACGTACAATAGGCGATCGCTACGATCCCCAACTCGGAGTTATTCCGTACTACCGAGCATCGTCCTTGACTTCATTAGCTACCGTTACCTCACGTACGTACTCGCCATGTACTGATCCACAAAATACTCGTCCCATCCGCATAGCTGCCCACATGAACGACCCACCGGGAGCAAGAGCGACAGTATTACCGAAATTCCAGCAGGAACCGAACGAGAACAGCATAAGGTCTAGGTCGAAAGGAGGACGGCAATCACATCAAGCCGATGGCTCTACCACAACGCTAGTACTACAGAGTGACAGCACCGCTCGATGGGGTCATCACCGATATCGACATAAGTCCGTGTCTGGATGCAACGCTAGGTGAAGTCAGTGGATCGAAGGAGGCGGACAGATCTACAATTGTTTTTTTATTTAAACGTGCATTGAATGTACCGTGTGATCAGTAATATGATCGGTAATTACATTGATTATTGAGGAGCTACACTAGTACTAGGGCAAAGAATAGAGTACACATCCCCTAAGGTCAAATTAGTAAACTGCCGTTCAACTTATTCAGCTGGACTCCTATACGGCAGCTCCTGGTCTCTTTGCGTCTACAACTTCTTGGCAGGATCCGCAGAGCACCGACGTCAACGGAGAAGGCGCATCAAACCGTATACAAATACACACACCCCAGAGTCTGAATACACCCATCGACTCGAAATTGGAGTTGCACAACACGATGGACAGCACAGAGTCCACCACTACTGCAATCCCAACCGTAAGCTGGGATGTCTCCTATCTGCGTCGAGCTTGATCTGATCGTCTTCCTCGTCACCTTCAAAGCACACACAAGTACTCGTCGTTGGCGGTGGTCCAGCGGGCAGCTATGCCGCAGCTGCGCTCGCGAGAGAAGGGATACAAGTCGTCTTGCTCGAGGCGGCCGAGTTTCCCAGGTACGGTCTTGTTGCGCTGGTGATTTCTTGTCTTGACATGCGACCGCAGATACCACATCGGCGAGAGCCTCCTTCCATCCGTACGCCACTACCTCCGCTTCATCGACGCGGAACAAAAGTTGGTCGAGTGGGGTTTCCAGCACAAAGTATGTCGTGATGGAGGCAGTGGGTGGTTTGGCCCTTTGTGACGTCCCATAGCCAGGTGCAGCACTCAAGTTGAACCAATTCAAGCGTGAGGGGTGTAGGTCTCCAATGCTCGTCACATCCGTCTTCCATTCGAATCTGACAACACCACCGTTTCAACACAGACACGGATTTCGTGGCGCTGGGACACGCCAATAGCTCCTGGAACGTGGTACGTCCCGAGGCTCCTTCTATATAGGTGTGTTGATCCCTTTGCTGAACCATCGCAGACACGTGCCGACTTTGACAAGATGCTTCTCGACCACGCCAGGGCATCCGGCGCGTACGTTTACGAGCGCACGAAGGTGGTATCGATCCGCTTCTCAGGCGACCGCCCCGTCTCCGCCGAATGGACACGTTCGCAGCCTGAATTGCACTCCACGAAGGGCACCGACCACGCGGCGCAAGGCGAAATCTCATTCGATTTCGTGGTCGACGCATCGGGACGCGCTGGCATGATCTCTGGTCGACACCTCAAGAATCGGCATTACAACGAGTCGCTCAGAAACATCGCGCTGTGGGGGTACTGGACAGGCGTCGGGACGTATGGACGAGGCACCCCGCGCGAGGGAGCCCCGTGGTTCGAAGCATTGACAGGCGAGTCGTACACGATCGTTCTTTTTCCCAAAACCTGCGCGTATTGACTTTGTGTGGTATGGCAATGTGGCTTGTGATGTCCATGCAGATGACTCTGGCTGGGCGTGGTTCATCCCACTGCACGACGGCACGACGTCCATCGGCGTCATTGTGAACCAGAAGCGGTACCAGGACCGATGGAAGGAAGTCCCGGGGACGTCGACGCTGTGCGAACGCTACCAGGCGCTATTGGCGCTAGCACCCAGTCTGGTTCAGCTGATTGGTGCTGGGACGCTGGTAGCGAAGTCCGAGGGCGAGCCTCAACGGGGGACAGATGCCCTGGTGCGATCGGCAGCGGACTTCAGTTATTCGGCGGCGAGATACGCGGGTGAAGGATTCCGGATCGTTGGAGATGCGGGAGGTACGTCCTGGTGTGCTGAACTCTCCGATCTTGGCTCTGATGTGGGCTGCAGCATTCATCGACCCATTGTTCTCCTCGGGAGTTCACCTGGCGATGACGTCTGCCTTGTCAGCCGCCGCGTCCATTTGTGCATCCATTCGTGGGGATTGTTCCGAGGCGGTCGCTGCTGCGTGGCACACGCGACGATTCACGTTCAGTTATACGAGGTGAGTCGAAGTTGGAATGGGCTTAGGGAGTGTCCGTTCAAACGAGAAGCCCAAAAACCGTGAAGCTGGAAGTGAACTGACAAGGAGACGCCTGCTAGATTTCAGATGGTCGTGTTGAGCGCATATGAACAGATTCGGGCAACACGGTTCGACGTCCTCTGCGATGTCGACGAGGACGGGTACGAGCGCGCGTTTGCGCGCATTCGCCCAGGTACGTGCGGTCAACTGGTCGTTGGTCACGTTCCGTCTCACGTATTCCCCCTCCCCGCGTTCCCCTTCCGACTTCGAAGTCATCCAAGGCGCGTCCGACATGGGCACGCGGTTGTCTGAACGAGAACTGCAAAGCGCGTTCGAGTTCTGCAGGAAATTTTTCGAGCCGACGGATCCTGAACAACGGGCGTGTGCGCTGCGAAGTGCACTGCCGGGTCACCTGTTCGACGTGTCGCTGGCGCCGGTAGATCCCAAGGAGATAGACGTGGCGTTGACGGGCCTGCGCAACAAGGACCAGAAAGTGGGCGACGGTGACAAAAAAGGCGCGTCGCTGGCAGAGAGCGAGATCCAATCGGTAAGGACGGTGATGGAGCAGGTGAATGCGCGCCGGATGGTGCACCGCGAGTCGCTCGTAAATAATTTGGAGGCGGAGGAGATTGATGGGTATGTGGTGAGGTTGCAACAAGGATTGCTTGGGTTGTCGAAGGTGCCAGAAGCGTGATAAGGTCGGGAGAATTAGGACTTGGGGTAGCAATTTCAGAAACAAGTAGTACCGTCGTACATAGTAGGCAAAGCTTCCTCCTCTGAATGCCTTGCCAACACACAGCCACTTTCACATCATGATGGTACTTACAAGAATCCATCGTTACACCTTCCAACGACCAAGAAACAGCCTGAAACAGGTATCATGTTGCATGTACACTCTTTCCTACGCACCGCGGTCATACAGACGGAGGATGCTGACTAGCATCCAAGAATCGGACGAGGAACATAATCGCGGACCACACATCACGATCACTTCCCCTGTGACACCGACTCTCAGTTTTGAATATGTCTCGCCAACCTCTTCCTGGGTCAATTCCTGGTGGGTAAACGAGATGGCGCGTTTTGATGGGCATTACTGACGACGTACAAGGATCCGGCGCCTCGAACGGGCCTTCCAGACGCCGCCACTGGTTTAAATTCAACAATCCGGGTCTACAACACCGATGATGGCCGCCTCCTCATTAAATTTGGGATCGAAATTAATGGAGGTTACAATCAATCCATTGTCTGGGGTCACGACAACAAATGCCTCTTTGCTTTATCTCGCGATGGTCACATTCACCACCTTGACACAGTGACTGGCGCGGCACTCTCGAAATGGCATATTCATAGCAGTGACGACTCGCAGTGTCCACTGTCTCTACATCGCCTTAGCAAAGGATGGGACATACATCGCAGCCTCCGCTGATTCGTCCGTCTCGTTTTGGGATATGGCAACACACGGGCAAATTGGCTCTCCCATCGAGCACGCTGGTGAGGTTGGCACCATCGCCATTTTAGAAATGACGACTTCGTAACGAGTGCGGGTGAGACTATTACAATACGGAATCTCCGTGATATTCTTCCTTCTCGCTACTTTCCTGATGTAAGCGCACCTCTCCAATGGTTGGCATGACTTCTTGTATGACTTACATCCAAATCTCCAGACCGAGCCTGTGAACTTCCGGGATCGCTTCAGGACGCGATTGCGTACCCGCAATAAACTTCGTACATCTAATGAAAATATACATCATACGATCATTGACCTTACCGCCCAACTGGACCAGTGGGCCCATTCAGTTGCCACTAAAATAGACAAACTCGCTGCCGTGCGCAAAAAAATTGAGCTCCTTCCTGATGTATCACACGGGCTCATCCCCCTCCGTAATGATCTCAGAGTCTCCCATTCTCTATCTGCCAAGATCGATCGGAATCACACTCATCAGCTAAGGGAGCTCCAGTCTGCCATTGCAAGCAGTCAACCCAAATTGTCTATCATCCATGATTTCATCACTGACTCAGACACGGACGCAGAGGAGACAATCACTCAGTCCTTGCAAAGGCTTAATGTAATTGTTCGGCTGACATCGATGTCTATGGCCAAGTGGTTCATTCGTAACCTCCGGCCCATTGTTTCAGAGGCTTAATCAGTAGCAGTTCAGCGAACCTCGCGCCACATCGGCCAACCACTGGTGGACCGCCTGAGTAGAAGCTCACGCGACGCTTAGCCCTGTACCTCCCAATGGCTTTCCAAGCCTACTTCACGTCCCAATTCATCTCTTCGTGGGCAATAGAAAAAGCGCACCACGAGCTCATCCGCAAAGATATACGAACAGTTGCGGGAGTCAGGCAAGGAGCTTCTTTTCAGGTTATCCGCATTTCTACTAACGATGATAATCAGAATCCCAAACGTCCATGGCCAGTTGGCGCTCTCTCACGCGAACCTATCTTAGTACCAGTACCAGCGATCGTGATACCGTCGCCTCTGCTGTCATGCGAGGACTGTCTGACATAATCGTCGCAGCTGGTTGTGCCTCCTCCACGTCCAACGCGCAGTCAAAAATCACAAACAGGTTCTTACACAAGATCTCGTCTATTATTTCGAGCGCTGAGAATCTTCGTGAATCGATTGGCCGTGCGACGGCCGATTTCAAAGTCGTTGCTGCTCGTCACATGCAAGTGTTTGACCCGACTACGATGGAAGGAGATCACGGAAGTTACCACCAAGGTCGGGCAAGGCTAGGTGGAGGGACGAGGGGTCAGGGAATTCTGTACGTTTTGGGGTTGAGAAAGGAAGTCGTCGTACAGTCGCCGCATCCGGGTCAGAAGAACACGTTGATGGTGTCCACGCTGATCAAGACGAAGGTTCTTCTCGAATCTTTGCTCACTTCATAAGGGTACACGATACGGAACCATCTCCACCCTAATGATTGTCTGTCTGCCCGGATCCAAATCTTGCCCAGAGGTGTATCGCAGCCATGTAGTCTCGCAGTACATTTCTCGAGTACTGCCGGTGAACAGCCTGGACATTATATAAATATTCGTACAATCACTCAATTTGACGATCCCCCCTTCACTGTATCTCTCCCCCTTCCATCCACTTATTCCTCGATCTCCGTGTCTCCGAAAATGATCGTGCTCAGAACAGTAACTTGAATGGATGGTGTCCACAACCCGAATGCGGAATCGATATCACCTCTGTATACGCCCCATTGAAGGTCGCGAGCATACAGCTCTCGAACGCTGATAACAAATCGCGGGAGCAAGGTGACCATGGGAATCAATACCACAGCTAATGGAAGTAGTTCTCCCCATCCCAGCGATGGAAACTGATGCAAGATGTAGAGTACGGAGACGACGTTGTAAACCAGCGTGCTACAGGAATAGTTTGGTCTCAGTTCGAAACGACGGAACAGACAAGAATGATATGGGGAACGGGAGAAAAATAACTAGGAGGAAAGATTCGGATGAAGACGTACATGAGAAAGTATGCTGTGCCCTCCCTGAGGAATAGGTTTGTGTACCGGTTGCATTCCCACCGCTTCGTCACTCTGTACATTTGCGTTGACTCTACGATGAGTTTTACGATCAAGTGCGAGGATAGCAGTGCACTGAGAGTAAGTTGGGCTATGGCGCCAACCGTGTTCCAACTTTCAGTAGACGAGTCGACCGTGCAGAAAGACTCGTCGAGCACTTGAGCGAAGCCCACTGTCAAACAGATAATTGATTCGAGTTAGGCACAGAGGCTACGAGAACACACCAGTAAGCTTGTGTTGAGCGACGTAGTTAACACATGTAATGGTATTGGCGACGAGCCCTAGGATGTAAGGCACGAGGTGCAGAGTGAAAATCCACCTCGACCGACGATACACGGCCCATATTCGCAGAATCATCACCACTGTGTTGCGATCATATATCATTTCTCTGGAATTAAATGGGTATGACTTACAATCTGCGGCACCAATAAATGGGATAAATATCCAATAGGCAACGACGTATGCGACATAGCCTTGAAGACCATTAAGTTAGGGTGGATACTTCTTGAGAATACATATACGCACAACTATATCGTTTAAAATCACTGCTGGCCGTAAAAAAATTGTATGCGAACTCACATCTATCATGATGGGATATCTGAGTACATCATCTGATCGTCCGCAATGTAAGAACAATCACCTCTTCAGAACTAGAGAAGAAGGTGCTTCCAACTTGAAAACGGTCAAATCACCAACCTGACCACATCTAGTAGGGATGACCCACATACGTAGGGCAAAGGTCCTGGCGCATGACTGAGGTCAACATTCTGCATACATTCCGACGACTATAGACCTACATGACGAAGGCGATGCCAATATAACGGACCTGTCGCACTAGTCAGCCCGTGTCTTTCCGAGAAGTGATGGAGATACATGCAAGAAAGAACAAAGCAGTGACCAAAGAAAAGCGCTGGTTCTGTCGCCATTTCAGAAACTTATTGCCTACTTGAGAGGACAGCGAGCTCCAACCCAAATATAATGTATCTGTGGAACCATCAGCCAGAAACGTGTGGCGTTAGGAAATCATCAACATGCACCACAGTACCTCGTTCGGAAGCGTGAGAACTGGTGATGCTGAAGGTCAGCTTGTTGTTACATTGTGATCCGGCCGTGGCAGAAGTTCGCAGAACTCAAACCGGCCGTATCAAATAAAGGTATCACTCACTGTAATCATATCCGACTACAGTCAGTGTGGCAACTACACTCTTTATGAGTTCGAGGCGTTACAGGAAATTAGCGTCACGATACGGGTTATGTAGTCATTCTGTCGAATACTCGTCAAAGTGGATTGCAACTTGGTCGAGGTCATAACCGTCAGGGAGGTGGTGAGAGGGGTACAACGCTGGATGAAGCTCTGGGATCAAGTAGGATAGCCTTCGGAGATCAGTAAAAACCTGAGAGGCGCCAGAGCGTAGGTGAATGCAGGCGGTGGTAAAGGAATAAAAGAGGAAAATTCGGCACAGGCTGGTCACGGAGAGCGAAATGGCACCACCGGCAGTGCCGTCGATGATGCGTAAGACAAAACCATTCTTGATGGGCTCGAGCGATGCAGTGACTGCGGGCGGCCTCAATTTAGCCATTCATCAAATCGGCTCCACCGCAGACTAGTCTTTATATTGCTGCGGCAGTGCTGCAATGACCGCCAATCTTGACTTGGAACACCGCGATGTTCAACTGAGCAGATTAGGACGCATCATAGGTTGTGAGGAGCAGATTGTGATGAAATTACGGGACCATAGCCTTCTACACTGCGAAAGGTATGCACGACGTGATGACATCAGGAATATGTGGAAGAGAAGTTGGGTATACTGTAGAGGAAGTGAAGGGGAATAAGCTATGCCAGTCACGGTCACACTTCCGAGGAATCAGAGCCATCGAGGATGAGAAGACTTGTAATCCTCTGTGCGATCTAAGCGAGATATCAAGTGTGAGGGTGACTCGAATAAGGGTGGCCCTCCGGATCATCGTTGGAGTGCCGGATTTTTTTCGAAGCACTGTGTCAAGGCCATCCTTCCATCAAACACCTCATCTGAGTGGCGAGAGCACTGTTAAAGTACGACCTGTGCGCCTGCAGAGCCTGCACCGTATTCGTGATCTTGTGTTCCTTGTACGACCACTCAAAATCGAGTCGTTCGAGCACTTGGCCCATCTTCGCATCCCCTTCACCGTCCAGGAAGCTCAGCAGCACACAGAGCTGTCTCTTGCACTCCGTCGGCGTACCGTCTTCTCGGTTCCAGTCCTCTACGAGGCTCTGGATCTCGGGAATCTGCGACGAGAGATCTTGCTTGATCATGGCCCGGAGGGCGTAGTCCGCAGCCGACATCCGCTTTATCTGCTTCCGCAACTTGTCCTCAGCTGTCGTCAGCTCGATCTGGCTCCGAAGTCTTTCTGCGGTCAACAACAGCTCTATCTGCTCGTGAAGCCTGTCCGCCGGCATCTGCTCGATTTGGTCCCAAAGCTTGTCCGCAGCAGACGTCAGCTCCTTTTGCACCCGTAGCTTCTCGGAAGGCATTTGGGCTCCTTCGGACGGCGTCTCGTCGAGCTTTGCGACGACTTTCTTTCCGATCTCTGCAAGACCGATCGACATGTCGAGGTCCGTAAGCTCTTCGCGCGCCTCGATGCCGCACAGAAACGAGTTCCCCAGGCAGTCGACAACACTCTTCCGATCGTCGTGTCCCTCTGGCACGAACGGCAAAACGTCTGCGTTCAGTCGGATCGACTTGTCCAGGTCATCGAGGTTTGCCAACGACCGAAAGCGACGCCAGAATGCGAGGCCCAGTTTGTGAACTACATGGGGCCGGTCGAAATAGCCGTACGGTGGCTCATAAGCGCCGCGTTCCAAGTCACCGAGTAGTCCGTCGACTTCGGTTGGATTCTCAGCGTTTATGGCTCGGTAGAATCGGCATGTTGCAATGATTGCGTCTGCAGTCTGACGATCACGGCTGTCGTCGTGAAGCAGGTCCGCCAGAAGACGCTCTATCTCCTCGACAATGGATTCATCGAACTCCCACCCATGGCGAGATAAGAGAGCCTGTGCCAAGAGTAACAGCGTAGCAGGTCGATCTGGATGACCCTCGCTGCGTTCCTTGAGCGTTTCTCGATAAAGGTCAATAGGCGTCCCGAGCGCCGAGTATGTACCACTATCTTGACACCTTATGAACTCGGAGGTGGCAAGGTTGAAGTATGCGGTGGCACGACGAGTAGAGTCGGTGTCGCATTGCTTTAGAGCATCTCGGAAGCATTCAAGAGCGGTGCCGAGATCATCTTTCTGACGCTTCATATGATGAGAATAGAAAGCCTCGAAACCAAGAGTTGTCTTTCCAGCAAAAACTGATTTATCCTACGTGCCACGTATGTCAGCAGCATGAAGTTATGACGATATGTACGAGTCATCTTACGTCGTGACTTAAGTGGTTTTCGCAATACGAGTAATGTCGTTCCAGAGTGATGAGAAGTGAAGAACGGGAGTCAGCGTTCCCGACAAGAAATCTAATTTCTTGAGTAATGTTAGGTACGAAGCGCTGTGCAACTTGAAGGGTCACAACACTTACTGTAAGCGCTGCCGGACAAATTTCTGGTATCGATCGTCTGCCTTTCTGAGATTTCGCGCGTCCCCAACGTCGAGCCTAGCTGGAACGTGCCACAAACGGTGACATAGACAGGTTGATCGGAGGGCCTGAGACCCGTGTCTGATGAACCAATAGAAAGGGAAGTGAAGAGACCTACAGCATAATCTCGTCATCCCATTCTATGATGCTTGTGGGTGGCTTATTCGTGGTTCTTCTTGTCGTAGTCCCAAACCGAACAAGTACGCATACACCGGCATCGATATGATCAACATCAAAGCTCTCGAGCCGCATATCTGCAAGGTTTAAGTTATCATTACACAAAAATCGTGGATAGACGATACATACTTGTAATGACGAGCCGTGAATCATCAACGGGAACTACGGGGGCCTCGTCCGGCTTACATTCACCATCTGTCTCCTCACGTAACTCGGGAGACGGCTGACGCTCGCAGTCGGTGCTTCTCCGACTATTGATACCAGTTAGTCGCGTCATATGTCAACAAAAGAAACCCCACAGATTGCTTCGCAGATAAACGACACTATCTAGAGGGGGGTCAACAACACACCCTAAACACGCCAAAATAATACTTGCCGCGCCTAGAGTCCAGGTCAGAAGCGTATTTTCTTTCCATGAAGTCCCGGAGAGGACGTTCTTCCATCAACTTCGGGAACTCCAGTCCCTGAATGCACGTCAATAGTAGAACGACCGGAAGTGCAGAAAAGTACATCTTTGAGCATTTCAATCCACTCGTTATCATGCGTCACGGCCATTTGAACACCAGGATTCTAAACAAAATATTCAATACAGTATTGAGGTCGTCGTTTATCGTGCAAACCTTGTCTAATAGGACTTGATTAACCACATCCAAAGGATGACTCGGCTAAACGATGCTTAGTTTTCGCAAATCGAGGTGCCTAAATGGCGATGGACAAACCTGAGAGAAGTTTAGCACTGGGAAGTACTCGATCTCTGTATTAGAGTGTCAATTAGTGCTCCACGACCCACTAACAAGACCCACTTTGTCCAGATAGCCACTTTCCAGCCTTGAGTTGCAGGTCAGAAAGAAGACGGGCTAACCACCCCTCGGGCGCCTCTAACCGCTTCACATCGAGAAAGTGATGGCGTCTCACTGTTATCTTGAAACCCTTGATAAAAACGGCTTGGTTATCATACAGATTACCTTTAGGTCCCTGTTGGCTATCCACGTTGAATGTAGAGCGCCATGTATATACGTGAGTGGCACTCTCATCACGATTGCGATGGACGTAAATTTCTCCGCTAACGGAGCCATTATTGAAGGATCCCAGAGTCCAAGATTTCGTCTTATACACGGCAGTGATCAGATAGAGGGACTCCTTCCGGTAATGTTTACACCATTGAGGCGCATGCTTGCTGATATGGTTTCGAACGTCCTCCATATATTGATCCTCAAGCTCGAACAGCCTAGCGCCGCTTGGGAGAATGAGTATGGCACCCGCCTTGGAGGTCGCAGTAAATTTGTAACGCTCGTCGTTCCTCGCAACTCCAGGTTAGACTTATGATATGTTTGCACCCGAGAACAAAGGTACCTTGACTCCCCCAGATCATTCTCGTCGACGCCAGTCTTAAAAACCATATTGGGATTAAGTATTTGACCAGCAATTGGCTGCCCGAGCTTTGCTTTGTCTCCGGAATCCAGCTGGAACTCATCTGGAGGGAAGCTTATGTTGAAAAGCAGCTTGAATTCACCGTACTGGTCGACATGGCCAACATCACCAATCTGAAACCCTTCGCTCTTATATGGTTCACCGAGAGTCTGATTTGGCTGGGGATTGCGCAAAGGATACCCAAGATTCTGCTGTAGGTTGGTAGCGTAGACGTGCTGCTGGGTACTTTGCGCTTTGGATTTCTTTGGATTCCGCGGAGGAAGTCGGGACGGCATGGCGTTGATAGATGGGTTTTGAGAGGACTTGCTTGTTAAGGACAACAACGAAGACAGGTCGATGGCATGGGCAGAGGGTTGCGAGCTTTCCCAGAGTCATTGATCGATCATGATCTCGTCCAAGAATGGCCCAGGACGCGGCAAACTCAGGAAGACGCCACTGTGCGCTTGAACAGCGCTACCAGGGGTAACCGCTCCAGAAAGTAACTGCCTCAGTTTGCATATGTTTGGTCTCCATGCCGGCCCGCCCGGCACTTCCATTCGGTCCGCTAGCCATACAGGACTTTAATTCCTGAACGATGGTCCAGCCTGAGAGCCAGGTACTCACAACTGGGTTTCGGGATTCAATATGGAACTCTTGGATAGTGTGAACATGTTGTCATCCAAACTAACCTTGTACTACACACATCTAGGTCAATTCGCTCGCGAATAATCTCACACATTGATTGTCAATGTCGTCCAACCTCGACGACGATGAGAGCGGCATGTTCCCGAGTTCTATGTTGATGGAGTCCACTAGTGACGCACTCTCCAGGTTGGCCATTTTTTTACCACCTATTTGCCAGTGGCTGAACGTCCTTTTCTCTAATTTAGACACCAATACAAGATGAATCACGCATTCTATCGAGACACCATTTCATTTTTCGTAGCCTGCTGTCAAAGGTAATCTAGTGCCGACATGTCCGATCAACTAGCGTGTTTCTCTACTACCTCGTCCCACTAACCGGCACCGCAGTCGCATAAACAGAGACACGATGTGTACAACGAGTCGTAGGACACACTGGTATTCGGAATATATCCCCTTTCACAAGAACCCTATTCGAGCTCAATCGCATGCTTCAAAGAATCTCCTTCCGCCGGACCCTTAACTTTCGCAAGAGTGTCTTTACAGTGTCAAGTCGGCCGTATGAGGGGAGTCAGCCCAATTCATAAGCCCTCGATACCAGAAGCATATAGTGTTTACTCCTTTTTTTCCAGGCTAGGCAGTGAAGTAGCGACGCGCTTCAAACGCCACCGCTTTCGCAATTACTCTCACTTCTCCTTCCTTTCCCTAACATCTCTCCGTCTTCTTCATTGTGTTCTGTCGAGGCTTCACAAACGCAATGGTAGACATCACGGGTTGTGACAGCCCTGATAGCCCGGACCCACCGTCAATGTCGCCCCCGTGTCTGCCCCTGGTATCACAGGCATATAGTTCCCGAGTTCTGATCACGAGTCGAGGCGTTGCAGTGATGACAAGCAAAAATTCGACCAGCGGTGAGAACGATCGCTAACTACCCATCCCCAGAAATTGTGCCCAAGGACATGATATCGTTTTGTAGGGTACTACACGATCACGCGTTGGAACGTTAGCTTTGCGTTCACTTCTCGTCAACTAGCATGGAACAGGAACGCGACGAACTTACACGAAGAAGTAAATGACGCCTTGCCTGGCGATTCCGTTGACGTGGCGGTCCGTACGCCATCGCTGCCTCGCTCTGTACAGATGAGCTGAACCCTTCACGAAGTAACCGACTGTGAGCAGGAATGTCACTCCGGCGAGGACGAGCGATGAAGCGGTGACCAGCCTGGTCCAAACGTAAACGGAATCTGTCGTCAATGTGCAAACTGAAAAATCCAGTATACGACTATAAATTGCAGTAGAAACCGTTTAGTAACCGAGAACGAACGCCTAAAACTGTCAGGGAAGAGAGGCTGCCCCGTGTTGAGACTATCATTAGCTGTGCACCTGTGACTCGACCCGGAATGTCAAAAATGAGCAACATAGGAGGCCAAGGATGGTATTCACAACGTAACATATGCAGAGGATGACCAGAATTGACTTGTACTGACGGTAAATTGCCCACGTATGTAGGGTAACTACCACGCTTCAATTCAAGCTGAATACACCGCACTAGTTTGCGACTTTGGAGTGAACCGGTGGAATAACTCGCCGTTCACCGCTCCGACAAAAAACATGTCATCAGTAATTTTACACAATGCTTATTCATCTTATTTCATCTTATTTTACTTTTCAAATTGCAAGTGAGGTATAACATTATCATACTATGTTCCAAAACATTGAATACCTTGACTATACTACATTTAAATGAAAAGGGAGCTTTTATGTTGACTTTGAATCAGTTTTCAAATGTTGTAATAGTTGACTTAGTGAGAAAAGCCAGGAAAAGCCAGATTAAGCCAGATTAAGCACCATGTAAATTTACTGATGGTACGACCAGGGGCCCAGCAGGAGCGTTACATAGCCTTGTAGGCCCAGACTCACACCCAATTTGATTGACGCAAGATTCAGTATGTGATGAGCACGACTCATAAAGGTTGAAACACTGACGTCTAAAGGTCTTTGCGAATACGTTCATCACCTAGGAAGAGTGAAATCACCTTTTCGTCGTGGTTGGGTAAAGAGCTACTCCCAACTTGGACTCCAAATGAAGATCATGGCGTCAGTCCTGATCGACCATGCGGTCCAGTGAGCAATCGTTTACCGAGGATAACCGGTTTGAAACATATCGGAGTCAGTTTAGAGTTCTACCTGCGCTACGAGTGGCCGATGGACCCGCATGAAATAATAAAGGCTGCAATAACGAATCTGTTTACTTGGTTGAGGTGAGCCTCTATATACCATGTCCTTGAAGGAAATGACGTGCGGTTTACGCTACCTGCATATATTACCGTGAGTGGACTGCGGGTACGCATGAATTAAGATCATAGCGGCGTATACCTCATTCAGAAGTGCGGGAACTGATGCAGAGTTTAGACCGAAATTGTCCCACCGTAATGATATCCTATGGTTGTAAGATACACAGCTACGATTCTGTAAGATCCAGTAATTCCAACTGCAGTTTGTGAACATACTTGCGAAGTAGTTACTTCGCTAGAATGCCCGCGATGATACCTTGTATGGAGTCCGAAGAACTCGTGGCCACGAAAATCTGCGTATATGCTAGCGAGGAATACCGGAAAACAGACTGAAAGGGAGGATTTCGAGGGTTGGGATGTAACATTCGACCTACGCAAATAAATCGCTCCAAGGTTCATTTGTTGGCATAGGTATCCAACACCGGCATATGGCTGTAAACACTGACATCAGATAATGTTTGATAATTGTAGTACCCATATCCATGTGGACCAGGCTTCCTCTGTGCATCCGAACCTATAGCCGCAGTGTTTGCACAAGGAACACCGGCAATGCCAAACGACCGATGAGGGCCCATCTCCAACAGAGATGATGAAGACGACCCGATTCTATATCAGGTACACATCGTCAAGACGATTGGACGTTAGGTCACGCATCATGTTCAAGATTGAACCTCTCGGGCTTGCAGTCCTTCCAAGCGGTACGTGCGTCTATAACCCAAGTTGTGGGCTGGTATGCCAGGTATATCGTTACCCGTTGCACACCAGGCATCTTAGATAACTGCGAGAGAAATACCATTGATGACGGAACGATTGCACTGCTTGCGGCTAGCATACTTTGCGTAAAGTAAATTGGCAAGGTTGAACTTCACCTGGCAACACGCGACCAGATTCACTGTTTCCCAACGGAATGTCAATCCGAAATCTGCAGTTGAAGGGGGAGCTCGACGCTCGTTGGAGACAGAATGCTTCAGGAACATCAGGCGTTGCCGGTCGTTCACTCAGTGACGGAAAATCTATAGCAACATACTGACGCCTTCCCTCTCCCCCAGGTGGGTCATAGTTTTTAAGATCCACGTATAAGTTCCATTGCGAATTCGACTTTGGACGATCAAGGGGTGAGGTTCTGGGGTACACTTGAATGGACGAATAGTTGAATTCATTTTGTGGCAAGTCGGTTGACATGTTGACACCTGTTTGTCACCTTCGCCATAACTTATAAGGTTTACTACTACGACTTGGACGAGAGAGGCGCAACTCACTTGCGTGTGCGAGCCTCTGAGTTTAGAGCAGGTAAGCTTGCACTGAAATGTGGAAGCAAAGGCATGACGATGGTGTGACAAAGGTATAACCTCTGTCCCCAAGTCCATCACGATTGCGATCTTCTGGTTTAGGTCAAGTTTAGGTAGACCTTGGTAAGTTGACCAAACCTTGTCACCGCCTCGCCAATTGCTACGACCTTGCGAAAAGGTCTGTCGATCGGTATCAGCCCCGCCAAACAGGGCTCATTACTGCTTATTCACGGTGATACCCGCAATTGTAGTCGTGCGAGGTATATCACGGCCGAACGTTCGCATCCCAAAAAGTTGGATCTACATCGTTTCGAATCCGGACCAGAATTCACCCGCCGAGCGCCGGCGCGGGTAATCGACGTCTACACCGTCAGTGTTCGCCTGATGCTAATAACTTGGATGACAAACGATGTGCTTCTCGCGGTCTGCCGGGGGCCTGACACGGGATTATTCTCATATTTATCAGAGACCCAAGGCCAGGCTCCAAGTTTGACGACTAGCCATACGTGGCATAGTCTCGCGTAAATTTCAAATGGTAGAAGAGTAAAGATGCTGATGCGGTGGATCACTAGTCTCGAAGAGGCTGGGGCGTATCACCACGGCACTCCGGAATTGCGCCGACTTGCTTGCCGCTATCAGCCATGCTATGCTAGTGTTGTGGCTTGATCATTATGCATCAAGGTGAATGTGAAATTCAGATGTACCAGGATCATCAAGTCACTTCGGCACGCGGGCAGCTTGGTTGTTTTGGTAAAGGAGACTTGCCTCGCCAGTTGTCACAACGGACATCGCCATCTTGTTTTTGATCCCCATGGAATGTATGATTCGTTCTCGTCGACGTGCGTGTGCTGGGGATATTCAAAATCTCGTAAACTCGATTGAGTACTTACACGCGCAGGCGGCCCAATAACTTGAAATGCGAACTTGACTATGAGCAGAGCCAATCAGCCACTTCTCGCAGAAGTGTCTGGAATCGTCGCCGACGATCGCATCGAGAAGGATCGGACCATGATCAGGATAGAGGGGCGCCGAAAGCGATGAGATGAATGTAATACACTTCACTGTTGTGGCACGATCTTCTTCGTTCGCGAGCTTCGACTGAGTGTCGAGGTGTACGTGCACTCACAACAGTGGCTCGCCTATGTCTCTCATCTGCGCAGGTGAACGGGGGGACGAAAGATAAGGCTCAACGTCGGCACCCTCGATGTTTGACGTAGGGTCTCGTCATAACTCGTTATCTGTTATCTACTGCGCAGTCAGATGTCTCTGCACGTTTTCATGAAACAAGTCATCTGGTCGATCGTAGGTGGCTTCTCCCCTGCTACGGAGCTCATATGATGAGCGCCCTGGACAGCTTCGGCTTCTTTAGGCCCATTCCAGCCTAGGCACGTCAGCGCAAAAGGGCATCGTATGATAATGTGACTTCGAATGTCCTGTACGAACGTCAGCATGACTGGATACGAGATACGTACGTGTATGAGATATCGTGTACGTGCGGGGATACCGTCGGGAACCAGAGCACCAGAAGCCTAAGGAGGCGGACAGGTGACCAGCAGGCGTGACTGGATAGACTACGTCAGGTGAGCACGGTTAACGACATATCGCGACACGACGGGGCTCGTGAGGCGATGAGTCGAACAGCAATAAAGGTGATGGATACGATTCACGATTGCGCAGTTTCCTCTTCATCGGCCCCTCACTTTGTCGGCCATCTCAGACGACCGGGCATCTCTCCAAGGTACCTTCTGTCACCGACGAACCCTCGACAAATCGTACGGGAGTACAAGCCGGCCCGCTCATCGCAGTCGACCCTGACACCATACGGTCCAATGCTACTCATGCCTTCATTGAAACTCGTCTCAGCTGCAATGGAAGACTCGGAGGCGGTGCAACCACTCGCGTTTTAGGTTGACGCGGTTGCATGATCGTTATGGAGCCCCATCACGAACTCCGGTCGGGACGCTTTGCAGACCGGCAGGTAGTCGATGCAACGTGGACTCTTCGAGTCGCTGTCCTCGGTCCACGCGTACGAGGATTGAAGACATGCGCCAACGCGTCAACTCGGAGCACGCACACGACACCCGATCTGTCACTGTCGCCGTTGTCAACAACGTCGAGCAAACCCCACACACCGAGACGTCGCCGATGTCGACAGGGACAAGCCATTTGTCGCACATGATTTTTCCTCTTTTCTATTCAAACCCCGCAGTATCCGGGGGCCGGCCTTCTAAGCCGACACCGTCATCCTCCGATGGGGCCATAACCCACTTACTATCCATCTGCTCCATGTCTAACTCCAAGGTCCGAGGCTTCGACTTGACCTGTTTCAGCTCCGTTTACGCCAGTGGCTAGCCGGACGAACTCGGAGTCCGCTTTCCCCACCGGGACCTCCCAAGCCAAGTAACGTGCATGACAAGTTTCGCCGTCATTTCTCCGGACGTTCGATTCTTCAGGTGCGTTTCCCCGTCCCGTCAAACGCCGCTCTAGCGGCGCACGCCATCGCTTGCGCATGACGACCGGAGGCCGGTTGGCATCCCGTCACCGCGTCGATAATGCTCGAATGAACGTGCCATCGAACCCGCATCGTGTACGTACATCATTGAGTGTAAGTGAATGGGGCCCCGTCATCAAATGAGAAGGTGGTAAGCACGCTCACGCTCCCGGGCCGTGCATATTGTCTGACTACATACGTACGTCTCGTTCTCACTGCTCAGGCGTTCAACTCCTCGTCGGCGACATGGGCACGGCGTGGAGAGGTACGTCGAACCACGATAGCACATCGCCGGGCTCTTTAACCCTCCGAAGCATCATTTCTTCCCCCGCCGAGTGATAGTGGCTTGATCGTGGAACGACGAAGAAGACGCATCGTCATCACCCAGCGTCCTCACCCGGCCTCGCCACCATCTGCATCGACGTCACGGCATCCTACGCACATCATATCAATGCCATCAACATCCTTATCTCGGTCCATCCATGCGCTGCCGGTGTACCTATTTGGCAAGAGCCGGCCTCAAGTTCTTCCTTTACGCTCGCTCTCACGCACGAACCAATCACGAACGCGATCGATCAAACCTTGTCAGAGTGCATCCAAGCGCAACCCCAACGGGCGAATACACACGATCGATCCGAGGCGCTTGGCCAGGATGGCAAGGCAAAGGTTCCGTTCGATCGGTGCTGGCGCACGGTGCGTGGAGTCGTCCCCAATCGTCCAACCCCGACCACGTTCGTGTTCCCCCGTATGTTCATGAGCACACACTTGCCAGTGGGGCGCGCGTTCCGTCGGGAGGCACGCCTTCTATGTGCGCAGGACGAGCGATGCCGTACGTACTTGGGTCTCTGCCCCAGCCCCCCCCAGCAACGCCACGCTTGTCAAACCCGTTCTCTTCTCGAGGTCCCGCGTGCATCTTGAAAGTGTGCCTCGCCACCGCTCGCTTTTTTTTACGTGTCCGTGGTCCATGTCCGCCGGGGTTTGTTGGGATGCTTCGTACACGGCACGGATCTCAGGCTTCTCAGGATCTCCTGCTCAAGGCGCTTGCTTGGTAGGATCCGATCCACGTTATGCATCTGCTACGCCGGTTTCGAAATGTCGTCGACGGAGATGGCGATGGGCGTGATGGAGAGGAACATAAGAGGTAAAACAACACCCATGTGGAGACGGAGGTCGGGTTGCAATTTTCCACACACACCGACATCATCGTCCTCTGCTTGCAATGGAATCCGTTTCAACGCCAAGTGAGAAATGCAATGATGTCTATCTATGCGTTTATATCGACCGCATCACAGCCCCCTGTCTGCTCCCGAACCTAGATCCCAAGTACCCAAAAAGAGGTCAGCGCACCACTTCCCCAACTTGAAACTTTGACCGTCTTTTATGAACCATGAACATCGCCATATGTCCTACCATGACTACATAACGACACCATCCGTCACTTTTTGCGTTTGACATGCCTGTCAACCATCGATTTTCACGAACGCGATCGCACGCATTGACAAGTAATGCCAACCAGGAATGGCAAGCCCCTCTCTTGACGTAACTCAATACCGTGCCGCCCGACGGAAGGGAACGTTTGGGATCAGAGTCGGTGTCCACACCTAGGTTTCCGCCGAAAGGAAAAGGGGGAAGGGCCTCGTTGAGTCACAACACTTTTCCGACGTCTTCCCGGATGGCTATGACTGCCGATGTTGTCGGGTTCCTGGCATTGAGTCATCGGTCCGCGGTTGTACGTCAAAGTGGACGATCGTAAGGTTAGGCGAAGCGACACACAGGTAAGGGGAGGTAAGGGGAAGAGAGGTGGAGGCGAAGCGGCCAGTTACGGATGGCGTCGTGCTTCGATTTGAGAAGGGCGCACACGGTTGAGTCTAGACTCGTTCGTATTACATATGTGATAACTCGAATCCTGCCCGATGGGCGGCACAGGGCGGAGACTGGCTGCGGAGTGTCGTTTTGTCAATGGCTTGAATTGGGGGGAGGGGGATTTCACCGTGCGACGCATGTGCCTATGGAGCGCCACGGAAAAACTCGTCTACTGGCAAATGCGTCCGTTTGCCGGGTGATATCGTGTTCGATAGCGACTTTATCTATCGTTTACCTCTATCTCTCGCAATCTAGTCCCATGCTGACTCAATCGCATGGAGCCAAGTCGACAAGGCGATATGGCCTTTTGCGTTCTTCATTCCCTTTGGAACGGCCGTCCGCGCGGTGTCGTGGCTATTCTTGGGTAGCTCGGGACGATGAGCCGAAATGGCGTAGACGGTCGGTGTCTTAGTTTAGGATCAACGGTTTCGAGGTGGACCTGTTTGGCTGTCATGCAGTAGATGGAGCGCGTTCAGTATCCGTGACATTCAGCGCAAGCAAAGAGCGAGCAGTAAGGAGGAGCATGCGCTGGCACGAAACGACCGGAACTCGATATACGTGGCGTCGCGGACCGTCAGGGGCTTCTAGTTCCGTGCAAGCCTCGGGGTTTCCTGATACAACGTTCTTCCATTCTGACGTGGTACAGGTTGACGTTGGCTGGTCGAATAGGAAGTGTTTGAACGGTGATTTTCCGAATTGCGCTCCCACAGCGTTGGCCGCGGATATGCACGGGCGTCAAGCTTGGTGGGGAACGGTGGAGTTGGATGCTAATTCGGTGGCGGTGCCATTCTTGGAGTGTCCCCTGCCCTCCCTTTTGATGGCGTGTTTCTTTCCTTGTAGGAGATCTTAAGTGGGACCGGGCCGCTATTTCTCATTCGAGATCGTAGGATACGGTACCGTGTTCTTCTCACCCAGGTTGAGAGGCGGGGTGTTTCATTTACCCGGATTTGCCGATGGGGAACTACATAGGGAAAAGGGTGAAATACCGGTGAGCTATATATACGTATCGGGCTCGAGCGTTTGGGATGGGGACTTACCCAGACGGCACGAACGTTCTATCTGCAGCGTTGGGTTTCGTCTGACCGGCAAATAGGCTCACATACACGAGGTCCTATGAACAGTATTTCAGGTACGCCAATGGAATGTTAATGATGCAAGTCATCAAGCCGCGCTATCGACAGTATTAGATGGTGGTGAGAAGTGACGCAATGAATTGAGAGATGGCGGTGCAGAGAGAGCGTGTGTGCGTGGGTGAAAGTTGGTCGATTTGTCCTGGTACCGAAAATAGAATGTGGGGGAAATAAACAATGGTAAATAGACAAATTGCGGAGTGCCTGGACATTTCCCATAGCGGACCGAGACCCCGAGAGAGATATGAAATTGGCAAGTATACTTGTTCAACGCACTTTCTTTTTACCTTTTTTTTCCACTTTTTTTTTTTATTTTTTTCGTGATGGCATATCCACCGCTCGTCAGACAGGATGGCTTCCAGCTGCCTTCCCCTGCACATACCGCATCTCCAAAGTCAACTCCAGACGACGACAAGGACGACCAGCTCTTCATGCCCCACAACATCTCCTTTCTCCCGGATTCGTTCCGCAAGTTCCCTGCACAGACCCACACACATCATCCAACACACAGCCAGCACCAGATCGACTTTGCAGACGAACTCGCTACTCTGATCGAGACCCCGCACGTGCCCTCGCACGAGCGATCGACCCACTCTCGCTCGCCCAACGACGACACTTACCGCCACAACATATTCGACATATCTGCGCCTGCTCAACCTCATCAAGACATCTACCAACACGACTATACCCACTTCAATTCTGCCCTTCCTGCGATCAACTCTTCTATCCGCTATGACCCCCATCATCCAGACCCCGCTACCACCACCACGTTTCCTCCTTCCCCCACTCATCGCTCCCGCTCACGGTCCCGCGCTCCTTCCGTCGGCCCGACCAGATCCACCCGTCGTGACCGTCGTACGAGCTCCATTTCCTCCCATGTTTCTAGTACGAGTCCCCCTCCTCGTCCCCACGCTATCGTTATCCCTGGCCGCGGAAACGCCATGGGTGGCTTCTTCGTCCCAAACGGAACAAGTGCACCCCCGGAGTACAATCTTCCTACCCCCGATTCCCTCTCCCATTCATTCGGGCTCCAACACCACTCCCATTCTCAATACTCTTATCCCGCACAGACTCCCTCATCCCCGTACTATGCCTACCCCTCCTCCACTAACCGTGCCAGTACGCCCAGCATGGGCATATCCCCCACCGACGTCGAGACCCTCAACAGCATATCCATTAACGGTATGACCGCACATCATCTCGCGTCCTCCCTCCCCGCCCCGCACGTCAGTAGCCTTCCCAAGCCCGCAGTATCCGCGACCTCGGCCACCAAACAACTCGATCCAGACGTCCATCTCTCTGAGAAACGCCGCCGACGCCGTGAATCCCACAACGCCGTCGAACGTCGCAGACGGGACAACATCAACGAGCGCATCGGTGAACTGGCCGGTCTCATTCCCGGTGTTCTCTTCGAGTGCGAAGGGCCGCTCGCCGTGCCCGGCACCACGCCACAAACAGGAACGGCACCCGGTCCGACTCTCGCCGAAGACTTGTTTACGATCGGCGTCTTGGGCGATTCTGGTACGTTCATGATCCGGTCTGCTTGCATGTGCTATCTCTGATCTGGGTTAGGCATGCACGTCTTGCCAGCAGAAGAGGGGTTGCCCGATTTACCAGAGGAGGGGTCGATGGTGAAAAAAGATCCGAGCGAAGAAGGCGAGCCGCTGGGCTCGCCTTCCTCTGCGTCCGTACACCAGCCAAACGGTAATGGTATCGCCGGGAACATAAACGAGCAAACGACGATCAAGGCCAACAAGGGCATGATTCTGCGCAAGGTAACGTTCCTGTCAACCCGCATATATGCTGGTTCTGACACGACAACCAGTCTGTCGAGTATATCCGGTACCTTCAGCAACTCGTGTCCGTGCAAGCGACGAGGGGAAGGGATTTGGAAGAGCGAAACCGAGTGTTGGAGAGAGAGTTGGCGATGTTCAGGGGGGACGTTGCACCGTCATCCGCATCCTCTGTCTCGTCCTCTTCCCCGTCCGTGGAATCCTCTGCAATCTTGTCCATGTCCGCTTCGAGTATGACATCACAACCGTCCTCGATGGCAGATTCCAAAGCACAGTGTGGAGAGAGCGCGGACGATATGGACATGGAAGACGTCTCTGACGGGCGGGATCGTTCGAGAGAGGGATGTGAGGGCGTGGGCGAGTTGCGCGGGCGACAACTTGGACGTCCGCGGGACAAGACGCAAACGCACATCGGTCTCGGGGAAGAAGGCATGGAAGTGTGACCTTCTTGGAGGCCAGTGATCCCCTCGTCTACTTATTTTAATCATCGTTCTTGCATCGTTTCCGTCATGATTTTTTCTTCTTCTTTCCTATGCGCCTCGTTTATGTGCTTCCTCTCCTTCAGTACACTTCCAAAAAATCCTCTTTGGGATCTTTTACGCCATTTTGAAGCGACTCCTTCTCCATCCTCTAATCAATACCTATGCCGGACGATCACCTCGATTTCGTCACGGATCCCTCCGGATCCGCCATTTGGCACCGATCGACCCCCCTATCAGCCGCCATGCGCTTGCACGAATGCAAAAATGCTCATGAAATCAAGGTGCCTACCCCTCCTTGTCACGTTTGTTCGCCATCTACTTCCCTAGTGCCTTTCCTCTTCTCACGTCCTCATGCTCACGTCCTGGATGTCCCTTGTGGTGTACTTGTGTTTCTTTATGTACAACTCGAACGAAGACGACCTCTCATTACTTCATTACTGCGTCGTCACGCCTACGCTTCTTTTTTTCCGACAGGGCTGTCTAATGCGTTCTCGTTCCTTGTTGTATACGTTTCTTGTCGTTGTAAGAAAGAAGACGTGCGTGTGTTTGTATAGTTATACATATTTTTCTTCCTCTGTCGCGACATCAGCATGTGAACTGTGTACTGATCGACTGTATCGCGACTGCATTTACATTTGCATCACCCGATCGTGGGTCCTTTCCAACCTTGTCGATCCAGACAGAGCGTGACCCCGCCGGTACCGGTTCTGCTGAACTGGGGGGACCCGAGACCCCGTCACGGTTCACGCATCTCAAGCAGGCGAACGAGATGCAACGACATTTTTGCGGCCATCGCCCAGCCCCGCGCGGGTCGCATCCCTGGTTTATACCTATGCCGGAAAGAGTTCGAATGCCCTCGATGTGGCCGTTGCGGATCCCACCGGTTCCGCCGTCTGGCACATGATACATACAACACCGCGTGCCGTGTCACAGGGCTCAGATCGAACACGCCTCGAGTCGGTACCGCCGAGGTGTCACGGTCGGGCGTGGGTTGCTGGTGCGCATCCGCGCCGTCTCCGACGCGGAGGGCTCTCAGACGCAGTAGCACGGCGACCCAGCTCACGCGAACGTACCGACGTGGTGACACACTGTCGCGCTCGTCTTTCGCTTGCATCTGACAGCCGGATAGGACTGGGCGTGCCCGTGCGTCTCTCAACCTAACATACGCCGGACGACCGCGCGTCACGGTCTTGATAATGGCTGCATGACGGCAGCGAGCCCATATGGTACGCAAACCATAAACGAGAAGGGCATACACACGACACGCCCCCATCTCGAAACTTAAACACCTGCAAGGTTCAGTTCTGGGTCCAGCCCTCGAAAAAGGAAGCAGTGGCGGAAACAAAAAAAAAGGGGGGGAAGGAAGCCGACGCCACCGGACGCATGCACGACCGGAAGCAGAGCGGCATATGCTCGGTGATATATCGTTGTCACATCGATTCAAGTCTCGACGGGTGGTCGTTCGTTGGTGACAAGGAAAAAAATAGAACAGGACAGACGCGCTAACTTTCTACGTCGACGTCACCGGTAATATACGACGGTATCCGAACGTCCGATTCGCCCTGCTCTTCCGCTAAAAAGGGGGGATGTCATCAGCCTTGACGGCGGGAAAGAGACGGGGACGTACGTGTGGCATGCCAAAAGTATATCACGAGGCCTGACATGACGACCGCAAACGCAGGAAAGTATAACCAGTATGGGGTATAATGCTGTCAAGGATCATAAAGTGGCGTCAGACACCGTCGCGGAGCTTAGACTGCCAAGACGGGACGCACAAAGAGGAAGAGTCCTTGTTGAAGATTGGTCAGATCGGTCGTCCAAAAATGAGCGACGCGACATACCGAGTATGAGTCCGTAAAAGTCGCTCGTCAATAGAGACATATTGAGATAGGAAGACGACGCGGTACGGTAGAGCAACGGTGCCACGGAGAAGAACACGAACAAGGCTGTCTTCTCGTCAGCCTTATGTCCATCCACCATCCACCAAAACGTGCGTACATATTGTGAACAAGAACAGAAGTCCAACTTTGGCAGGGTCAACGTGCTTGCAACACAAAGATGAAACGATGTACTTGTCTCACTGTCCCACGGCACGTGCTTGGCCGCCTCTCGTTCCAAAAGCAATGCCTGGATGCCAGTCGTGACAGTGCCCCACATACCAAATTGACCAACGACCTTGGTTTCATGTGTATACCATCAGGCTGGAGCTGAATGGGACACACACCTCGTAGAGCGGCGAGTGTCTCACAAAAAATTCTTCCGTTGCGTTGGCTGTGTCAAACGTGAGTCGAACTAATCCAAAGAGATATGTGAGCACGCACTAATGCCAAAGATCGTGGCAGCCACGACCATCAACGCGTCCCCCATCGCACGGTTGTCGGCATGTCCATCTTTACCGGTGACCAAGTCGGAGATGACGAGGAGAGCCAGGCCAGCAATGGATATCATGACACCCTGGCGGATCACGTCGACACGAGATATCGTCACACCAAAGCGGACTTACCAAAACTTGCGTCCAATGGTATTTCGTTTTCATAAGTACCCAGCTGGAGAACAGGCACACCGGAATGGCCCACCTGTGGGAGAGGTCGGCATCCACTCACGTTTGTAAACGAGATCTTACGCGTCGAGTAACATGGCCGACAAAAGGTCGGTATAGGTATATGCCTTTTCGCGAGCAGTGATATCAAGTCTTGGAGGATGCAAGAAATGCTGGGTAGGTATCACTCACCTTGACAGCAAGAAAGTTTCCTTGTGCATCACTAAACGCCAAAAGAAAGTCTGCAGCGGAAGATGTTGAGGGAGAACGACGTGGAGGAGCCGAGGTCAAACGACCCACATTTCCATCCATCCCGCATTATGACCTTTCGCAGACCGTTCAATCCGTCTGTAAAAGTAAGTCGGCGAGTGGTGGTACAAAGGTCCATACTCACATCTATGGATGGTATAGGGTGTGTATACAATAAAAAGGGAGAGATAGCTAGGATATCGAGAGAATATGATGGTATGTATGAAAACACAAGGGGTGCAACGTACGTGAAGAAAATCTGCGTGCAGGGTAGAGTCCAATTGCGCTCCACCAGTTTGGCCGTCACGACGGACGAACATGTGACGGAGAGACTCAATAGCTGACCCCCGAGAAGGGCATACGTAAATGAAGGGGTCCATAGGCTGACGAAACGTGCAGATAAACTTTGCACGAATGAGGTCGGAGAGTCAAAGGCGATCGTCGGTCGGATTTGCTTCGTCGGAGTGTATACGTGATCGAGAGAAGTGCTCGAATCAGCTTCGACCGGTTCCTTGATTCCGGAAGACGGTCCACCAGACGGAGCGAGGAGCTGGTATTCAACATGTAACGGATTGGGATGGTGAGAACCCGATTGCGGAACGAGCCACCGTTTCCATCGAGTGATACCGGACACTAAGCGACTGTCAGCTACATCCTGAGAGTGTGTCAACGTACAGCTCACATGTTCGTTCGACGAAATTACCCATGAAATCTTGGCGTTCAGTGAAAAAAGTTCCAGCACTTCTAAGGATGAAGATTACGTCTCAGATTCTGTCACTCTACGCGTCGTGACTTTGATCCGAGGGGGTTGCACCTATATATATGCAAGGCTCCGAGGTCGACGTAGAAAAACAGACCGGTTCAATTGGATTCCTTGAACCTGTAATGGAGTTCCGGCAACGACGGGTGCCACGGTTCGGTTCCTCGAGTCTTGTGTTTCAAACTGGTAGGATAAAGTATGGGTTAGGTGGTTTGAATGTGGTTGAAAGCTTGAAGACGACTTGCTTGCCAACTCGATAAGTTGAGTAAGAGGTAGCGCTGGGAAAGTTGGCGCGTGCCAGTGGTGGCACCCACGCGTCGCGATGTTCCTGACCCATCATCGCCTTCTTGAACACGGAACGACTTTGGTAACTCGATGCGCACGTCTGGATACGAGTCCGACTATGTCGCTTCCGACGACGTGAGTGCGCAATCCGCGCTCTCATAATTCGTAATGAAGTCCTGACCCTAACCCTCTTATCAGATGGACGCCGTCCTCCAGATGTCTCGTCTTGAGTACAACGAAGACGTGGACAGCCCCGACGCGGCAAAAGAAACACAACAACCTTCATACCTTCGCAAACACGAGACGAATACCCGACTATCCGCGCTCGAGTCCGAGATAAAGAGCGTCGATGAACAGCTGGAGCAGTTAAAGCGTCTTCGGCAAATTCTGCTGCAGGAGAAACAAGAACTCCTGCGGCAGAGTGACACGATGTCAAACGCGCCACCTGCTTCAGCCCTGATCGTCACTGGAAAGGGTAAATCAAGGGCAACGGGGACGATCGACTATACCGTAGAGTTTGACTGGGATCCCCAGCTGAAGGGTGCGATGAAGCAAGTATTTGGAATCACTTCCTTTCGACTTTGCCAGCAAGGGTGAGCGATCTCCGTTCCGACTCTTCGTGATCTAAACGAGTCCTAGGGCTTGCAATGCCAACATGGACGGTCGTGACGCGGTCTGCGTGATGCCAACAGGTTTGTTGGCGTGCTCTCTCCAACGGCCGTCGTCTTAGCTTCCGTTCTTTGTGAGGTGGCGGCAAATCCTTGACGTATCAGCTCCCTGCTCTCCTAATGCCCGGCTGCACCCTCGTCATCTCGCCCCTCATCTCGCTAATAACGGATCAGATTCTGCATCTCAGGGACGCTGGAGGCAGGTTTGAACTCTTTGCAAGGTCTTCTATGTTCACGATGACTTTGAACAGTCGAGGCCGTCATGTTGACGGGGGGTACCTCCAAGGCACAAGCAAGCGAGATTCAGCAAAGACTTACAGCCATGGCAGCCTCACGAGGTGGGGCTCAGCAAAAAGAGATCAAGTTATGCTATGTTACCGTACGCCTTTCTTCCTTTCCTGACAGCAGCGTAACGCTGTAGTTACCTCTAGCCGGAGAAGATCGCAAAGAGCAAGGGCTTTATGTCCCTGTTACGAAAACTCGTGGAGGGTGGAAAACTAGGCATGTCTCTCGTCTATTGAAGCCAAGTTTTGACTTCATTAGGTCCGTCCAGCTCGCATCGTTATCGATGAGGCTCATTGCGTTTCTCAATTGGGCCACGATTTCAGGTATATCCGTCCCAGTCGGCGAGATCAGTTAATTTCGAACGCACACTAGGCCCGACTACAAAAAACTCGGCGTCCTGCGACAATTCTTCCCGCACGTACCGATCCTCGCGTTGTCCGCTACGTGTCCCCCGAGGGTCCTTCAAGACGTCCTCAAGATACTACAGATGAAACCAGCTGTGGACGGAAAAGGTAAGCCTCAAGTGGGGCATAGTCACGGCCTTTGCACCCACCTGCTCGTCCAGCAGCTTCCCGAGATGGAACGGTCTACTTCTCCGCGCCGCTGTATAGGAAGAATCTGCACTATGCGGTGCTTCCAAAGCCATCGTCTTCAAAGGATATGGTCAAGACCATGTCTGACTACATCTTGCAGAAACACAAGAACGACAGCGGCATCATTTATTGCCTCTCGAAAAAGGTAATGTTTCCAGATTGGCATACTTGTGGGTGTTTTCTCGAATAGACGACAGGACGCCGAGACTGTCGCGACTAGTTTGCAAGCAGAGAGTAAAGGTCGAATTAGGACCGGCGTGTATCACGCAGACGTGCCTGACGCACTTAAGGAGGGTCTTCACAGACAATGGAGAGAGGGTACTGTTCAGGTTGTCTGTGCGACGATCGGTAGGCTTTCCTTACGCTCTCTTTACTGCGTACGCGAACTTTTGTTGGCAGCGTTTGGATTGGGTATCGATAAAGGCAATGTACGTTTCGTACTACATCATACGGTAAGGGATTCCGTCTTTTCAGTGATGGTCTTAGTCCCGACAAACCTAGATGTCTGTGAGTAACCTAACGCCTGTGACCTTGGTGTCTAAGACTGGTCGACCATGCAGAAATCCCTGGATGGTTACTACCAAGAATCAGGGAGAGCTGGAAGAGATGGTGGAGATGCGGACTGCATCCTCTACTACAGACCCCAAGACGCCACACGCCAGTCAGCCATAACATGTTCAGACACAGATGGACAGGCAAAGCGTGCGTATCGCCGCGCCTTTTTGACGCCACCTCACTTCTTCCTTGACCTGGAACAACATAGTGCACGACATGTTGCGCTTTGCGCAGGACATGCAGGAATGCCGCAAGATCTTGTTTGCAAAGTGTGTCTTCCTCCCACCCACACGCGTCCAGCGCGTTCATTGTGTTCTAATTGATTCATAACCCCTATCCTAGATACTTCTCGGCCTCCTCTGATCTCTCCATGGCCTCATGGACTACGGAAGAAACGAGTGCTACGGATAGGTGCGGACATTGTGACAATTGCACGCGTCCCGCGGGGATGGTGTTCCATAAAGATGTGACATTGGAAGCGTGGCAGGTCCTTAAGATTACCCAAGCAGTTGGTGCCGAAGGTGGACGGCAGACGATCGCCGCACTGAGTGATTTGGCGAGAGGGGCGGCCAGTGGTTCGTTCGAAGGTGGGGGGAAGCGCAAGAAGAGCAAGGAAAAGATCAACCTGAATTACGACGTCGTCTCTGGGGGAAAGGTCGTGCTCACAAAAGACGTATGTCATCGTTTTTGGTCTTTTCATTTCCCTGTTTTTTGAGAGACACATGGTACGCTGTTTCATGAATCATTGCGCTGCGCTGCATCTCCTCTTCATCTGTTCCCACGCCTTTTTTTTATTGAGCGTCACCCTCGGCCTTGCAAAACTGACGCGATCTAGGAGCTCGAAATATTCATCGTGCATCTACTCGTCACACGATACCTCAAGGAGGCGTTCTCGTCCACAGCATACACGGTCAATGTGTACGTCGTCCCGGGCGAGCTTGCCCTGCGTCTCACCCGGTTCACCCGCGCCGATATCCTTGCTGGCAAGGGTCCGCGGATCCAGTGTTCCTTCATTAAACGCCACCAACGAGCATCCTCGTCGACGGACGCCAACGCGGGCAAGAAACGGAAGCAGCCTGCGCAGAACAAGGACGCAAACGCAATGGAGGTCAGTGATGTACGCGTGTCGGCGCAGTCGACGTCGGCGGGACCATCGCGCCTCCCACAAGGTCGTCCGCAGGACAGCGTCCCCAAGACGAATCGGTCATCCGAGTACGTCGAGCTGTCGGACGACGTCGACGATGGCGAGCCTGTGGAGGATTTCACGGCGGCACTGCGCATGATCGACGAGGCACCCCCTTCGGACATGGACAGCAGCGAGAGTGAGGACGGTGGCGGAGATTGGGCGTTTTCGCTGCGGCCCGCGTCGAAGAAGCGAAAAGTGAGCTTGCCACTCAACGGCCCTGCAGAAACGGCGAGGAAGCCCATTTTAGATGCCGACGTGATATCGCTGTCATCTGATTAGGGGTTAAGGAGGAGGTTGCCATGCTCTTGGGCCTGGATTCATAAGGTGTTCGTTTTGAATGCCGTGAAGTCTTGGATTGTCTTGGAGGATTGATCATCATCACGTTTGTCACGGAAACTCACGCGTATATAGAAACAGAACCATGCAACTGCTACATATTGGAATGATAGGATGCAGTCCGTATCGATATATTACTTCCTCCACCTTGTCTTCCGCTTCTAATGACTCCGTGAGGGACTCAATACAACCATAAACTTCTAAATATGCCCGATGCGACCCTAGACCAGCCGGAGCCTTGGAGAACCCACAAACGACGAAAAAAGAAGTGACATTCCCATTCGTTCGGCCGTCAAACCTTGTCCAATTCGGGACGCGACGGTGGTGACGATGACGAGAGGTCGGAGGAAGGCTCCGACCGTTGTGCTGCTGCCTCTGCATCCAAGATCACCCGAGAGGCGATACTGCGCGCGCGTATCCTGGAGCCGTAAAAGAATAAGACCTAACGGGAAGTATTGAGTTGACAGTCTTCTTATCCCCATCCGACCGACAACGCGTGACAAAAGGAGGAGAGGGGGGGGAGAACGAAAACAAGAAAGGGAAAAACTTGGACGTACGAACGGCGTCGGGGCCATCACGATACCGAGAATGCCGAAGAGCGTGAGCGCCCATGTGTACGTCAACGTCGCAAACATTTGCTGCGTAAACAGCGGGAATACCAAGGCCATCGTGTTTCCTGAGGCAGAAAAAAAAAAAATCCATATCGGGCTTGGTTGAAGCGACCGACGCAAGACGACGTACGGAACAAACTCTGTCCAGCTTGGGCAGAAGATGCGTAGGTGTTGTAGCTGATCTTGGTGGTCAATCAAAGGGAAACGGGTCGCGAACGTTCAGGTGGACGTACCAATCCGCGAGGTATAGGAACGTCACTTGGAAGATGACCATGACCCCGCTCGTGAACACCTTCCAGATGAGAATTAGGAAGTAGCGTGAATGAAAGAGGAGTCACCAACTGACCGTCAACCCAATAATGGGTACAATCCAATGAATCCTTGGTGATGCCGTCCACGCAAATATAAACATGCCAATCGGAAGAAACAATGCGGCGACGCAAACGACATATAACCGTGCCTCTTGTTTCTTCTGGGAGAAATGTTTCCTATTTTACGCCTTGTTTACCTGCCTTTTATACGTGTAACATTTCAAGATGCCAGTACCTGTAGAGCTTATCCTGATACAGATTCGCCAAGCCTCCGAAAACGGCGCCGATGCTACGGTGATATGGGTGTCGGTGCGGCGCTAGCAAGAGCCTGACTCACCAAGACGTCACATACACGTAACCGCATTGCTGGACGTTGAAACCGTAAACCGATTCGAACATAGGAGTTATTGCTCTGAGATTCGTTCAGTAAGCATTCCTCCGCAGTGCAAGCAAGTCACGCACTCTAATAAGCAGTAAACTACGCCCCAAGTAAAACCACACCACACCTGGAGACGAAAGTATCAATCGTGAGCGGATGAAAGCGGAAAAAGAGGAGAGCCCACGCTGAAGCTCTGCACGATAGGTTCGGTTAGTAAAAAATCTAGTATTGCAAATAGGGATTAGCGAGGTATGTAATGGAGCAGGGAGGACACACATAATGGCCGAGTGCTAGACGTCTTGATTAGGCTCCACAAGCTCTCCTTATTGATCTCCGCTTTAGCTTTGTAAAGGTTGCTTCCAGTACGTTGACGTTGGGATCTCGCGATCTGAATGAGGATAATAGAGGAACGCGTTTCGCTCATTAACAACACGAGGATGATAAAGACGCAAGAGAACCTGTAAAGGAGCGCGCTGGTGAGTTGATAAGGCTCGAAAAAGGGTGGCCCCACATAACATGTATCCACTCGACCCATCGCCAGCCGAGAGATGAATCAATGATACCTCCAATAACCGATCCTAGTCCGAGCGCAAGCATTGACGTGAATGCGAATAAAGACATGGGCAAGCCTCGCCTGATGACAATGAAATGGGAAAGCAACGCGATTTCAGGTGGTACTTACTGCTGAGGTTTCCAGATATCTGCGATAGTGCCACCAACCAAGGAAGCCCCGGTGGAGCCGAATACTCCACCAAGAAATCGTCCTGCGATAATGGCATTCATGTTTGGTGCCCTGTGTATGCAGACCTTGTGAATCGTGCGAGGAGTCAAGGGAATACGCAATGCTCACAGTGCGACCATCACTTGAGTGAGTGCAAACATGATCGACGAAAATATGTATACCGATCTTCTGCCGACTTCCTGCGGGTACATGAGCGGTGGATCACAAAGATATTGAATACCCACCTCGCTAAACGACGAGGTGACGAGCGGAATAACCCCAAAACCGAAAGCGTAGAGACCGAGCCCCAACGCTGCCTGCATGTCGGTACATTGCAAATCACGTCTTAAAGACGGTGTAATAATGGAAAACGAAGATGAATACGCGGCTGAAGGACAGTGAGGGTGCGTCGCAAAACCGAGACGAGGGACAAGGCACCTGTTATTCCGGTAAAGTAGCAGGCGATCACAGTGATGGCCCATTTTTTGAGGACAGGGTAATTCTGAGGATTTCTCTGATCCCCGTCTTCGAACTCGACCTGTCAGCGATAAGGAACGCGCAAGAACTACGTGATGGAAGAGCAGACATAGATGATTTTCTCCCCACTGATGCACACCATAGTAGGGGCGGGAGATACTTTTGAGAGAGTGGCTTCTGTACTCTCGCCTGACATGACGTCGAAACAAAAACTAATCGAGTGAGAGAGTTAGAGGAAATGGTCAAAGTCGCTCAACGAATATGTAGTGCATCTCAGAAACTTGTATGCGGTATAAATAGGACATGGTCACGATACCACAGGACCGATCAGGGAAGCCACCCCAGGGAAGGCGTGTCGTGCGACTGCATTCAGCAAAACGGCGTGTGTGGCAGGCGTAGAAGGCGAAAACTTTCGCATTGGGCGTGCGTGATACCTGCATACTGCCCTCCAGCATAACCAGCGGTGAAACGGGCATGGCCTCCAAAGGGCAAGTTAATGCCAAGGACGACATTTACTCGGCGCGAGGCTTGGGAAAACTTTGGGCCGCTGCAGGAATAGGCGGCAGGAAAAATAGTGCTTATCATTGCGACGAAGACAGCATCGTCTGAGACGATATGTTAAGTAGGCAATTCATCAAGAGAATCTGTACCAAGGTTTGGAGATCAGCATAAAATAAAATCCAAGCAGCTTCGCGTGAATACAAAGGAGCTGCGATAGCGATCTGCATGCATTTTCAAACTTACTTTCGCTGGCGGACAAGTTGAAAGGGTCTGTGATGAAGCAACATCAATGAATGAAACGTTGAGGCGAGTGAATTCTGAGTAAGTTACTAATGTTGACCACGCTAGAGGTCAAAGTCAACGTCGGACAGGCTGGCCGAACATCATGATGTTCAAGTTTGAGCCGAGTATACGGAATGAGGTTGACACCAACATTTCATTGAATCCGGTGTGTTAGCGGGTAGCCGCCTCAAAATTCACACGGTCCCGACAGCCGTTAGACATAACCTGAGTGTTAAAGCGTTGCAAAGAGCACATGTGGTAGCCTTGTGCAGGAACATCCAACGCCAATAGGTTATTGTGGTGAACCTCTCATCCTCCCGCCGGGTTAAAAAGTTTACCCTCCGCCGGTTTGTACTTACCGGTAATCAAATCAATCGTAGTCGCTCTTGTGGCGCCCTTGCTGGTATTTGTATTACGGCTGCGGCATCTCCTATGTTCTGTGCTTCTTTCCAATTGACGGCAAGATTCAATCCGCATTCGCTGATGCATGACGCAAGCTTGCGGGTCGACAACTACACCTTGACTCGCTGAGGATTCCATAACTGTGGTTTTCTGATGACTCGTGAATGTGGTGGCGATAGACTCAACTGCATGATGGCAAAAGGTGCATCAAGTTCGCGCGAGGAATCTCACTCGGGTGAAAGGAGGCGTGTGTCCGGGCCTTCGGTATAAAACTGGCGGGAATGCAGCGAAACGGGAGACCATCACTGGCAGGGTGCAGACCGTGTAGTACCGTAGATGCCTGAGAAGAAGTTCTGAAGTGCCGGGTCGCCGAAATTCTCTAGCGCGGAGCTCAGGCGGCCGAAGTTCTCCCGATTCTTTTACTTAAATTTTACCTCGCGTTTTTCAATTGCCCCTCCGAGCCATTTAGAAGGTAAGAGTTCTCGACCGCCCGTCATCAGCAGAGTTGCCGCCATCATCCATCATGGCTCTTGCCCGGTTGGCACAGTCCGAGTCGGTCAAAGCTAACAAGATCATGCGTGAGAGAGGCATCTCAAACATCATCACATGCACAATTTCCTCACATGCGGACTCAAATTAGCGTGTTCAACTGCAAAGTGACAGCTGGACCCTATTCCGTAGCTGGTCCGCACTCGCACCAGGATGTGCTCTCAGGTTTGCGGTGGGGGACTGCCACCGGGAGTGTCGTCACCTCTCATTTTGATCATGCGAAATCGCGCTGACGATTGAGGGATCCGTGGTGAGTAAGATGCTACGGGTGTATTAGCAATCAGGCTGCGTGATGGCGTCAGCGCGTTATATAAATCACTTGAAGCTTGGTTCACTCTCAAGACGCGACGATCATACCTTCGCCACTCCTACAATGAGCTCGATCACTTTGTACACTGCGAAGGTAGGCTGAACGGCACAAACGTCCTCCATTTGCTCATAGGCTTGTTCCTTTGATTCAGATCTGCCCCTATGCGCAGAGGGTGGGTGTACCTCGGCTTGCTGAAGTGTGGTCATGAATTGCGTTAACCTGCTTGGAATGGAAGGTCGAGATCGCGCTCGCGGAAGCCAGAGCTAAATTCAAGGTTTACCACATCGATCTGCAGAACAAGCCAGAATGGTATGCGCCCAAGGTGAACCCGGCAAGCAAGGTACTGCAACCGTCCAGCTCGTGACGCGGCGACCCATCATAGTGACCTCTTACCTGATATAGGTACCTGCGATCGCCTACGGCGGTCCTGACGTTCCACCCGAGGACCCGTCTCCTGAGTCTGAAGCTCACTGAGTCTCTCATCCTCGTCGAGTTCGTCGCAGACACCTTCCCAGAGGCCAATCTACTTCCGAAAGATGTCGTTCTCCGTGCCCAGGCACGATTCTTCATCGAGGTTGTTGGTTCCAGGCTTGTTCCTGCTTTCCAAACGTTTATCATGCGTGGGGAGGGATACGATGATATCCTGGCTGCTGTTGAAGCGATCCAGAACATTTTACCGGCCGCCGGAAAGTACGCCGTGGGAGACCAGTACACGATCGCCGACATCGCAGTTACCCCGTTCATTGCTCGACTGAGGGTCGTTGCTGCGAATGAACTGGGCAGGTATCCGTTCGGGAAGGGGAACGAATTTCTCAGAGTGCTTAGTGGCGAAAGGTATGCCAAATTCAATGCCTATGCCGAGCGCCTCTTGGAGCGTCAGAGCTTTCGGGACACTTTCAATGTGGTACGTCGCTGTATGCAGAAACCACATTCGACGCTCGACGAATGTTCCCGTGATATAGGATGACGTCAAAGCCGGCTATATTGCTCGGTACTCTCGGGCATAGTGAGTGGGGTTACTGGGGTATGCGGTAGATTCTAAGTTGAAGATATGGATGTCAGTGACTCGATGGAGCAGTAGTTACAAGGGGAAACGATGGCCTTGTGGTGTAGTAGTAATACAACGCATGAATGACTCGCAGTCTTTGAGAAATTCGTGCTACTGTCCTACTCGGGAAACCTGGAAAGTCCTTGTTCCAGTCGACCACCGAGGACAGACTCGGGTCGTTAACTGCAGCGCTATATTGCAATTAACGGGTTCCAGATACCGTTCGCCCTTGGAATTCGTATTCAAGTGGGTAGTTCCACAATGAGCATCAAATGACCATCGAGGGGTGGATATTGCAACATTCCGGAATTCGCATAAACCATCTTGACATGAGCCGTGCCAGTAGACAGGCCCTCCTTTACCCCCTTGGGAACAACAGAGCTCGACCGGCCTGTGTCCTAATGAGGCATAACGAGGCGCAGCAGACCCAAATGGCAATTGACATGCCGTGTTTTTGCGAGCACTTCAGAATGCCGTCGCATGCCTCCCGATGATCCGTCGCAGTATCCACCTACTTGGACGCAATCAGTCCTCATGTTGCTGCTGCCCAGCGTGTGGGTCATGTGCATGACATTTATCAGAACATTTTGTGATTCGAGATTTTTCGGGAAGGAAACCGGGACACCCTTGCACAGCCTGGGGTCGGAGTACGCGGAGCTAGTGAGCCATCGATATCGAACTGTCAAGGGACACTGTTGTTGTAACACATGTCGACAAAGGAAACCATGTTGATCCTAGGTTGGACCTTCTGACGAGGTATTTGTAGATTCCGCTAAAGCCACAGGCTTGAAGGAGTCTGTCGTATGATCGGGAGCTAGGTGAACAATCGGACCATTCAAGTGCTGCGACTCGACAGCCAACCCACAAATTTCTTAGCTCCCTGCAGATGCGGCATCATGGGGGTCATGTTTGCAAATCATTCCAACTTCGTGGCCCGTGTTGAACCGCTCTTCCAGACCCTGGTCGCTGATGGTCAGGTTAGATCGGTGTTTCTCCCCAAATGGCTGGTCTTCTTGAGGGAGTTCTCAATTGGGTCATACCCCACTCTTTGACGTTTCGAAGTTTACTTCACAATTTTTGGCACGAATGTGTCGAACACAGAGGCGACTTCCGGACGATATCTGGGATAATCGGGGATCTGTTAATGAAGTGCGTGGGAAAAGCCTTCGGTCGACGGGATTAAGGTGCAAAACAATTGAACTTCCAAGTCCGCGATGCTGAATGGGATATCCAAATAAGGTAGGTGTTGTGTGACGAGAACAATGGGAGCTGGACGACAAAAGGGCAAGCCCACGAACGGCACAATTGCCCAAGCTTTCCCTTCAAGCCACCATTTTCTTGCTCGTCAGTGACGCAGCTTATTTTTACGGCTAGCCGTACAATATATACTACTATTCCAGCCTTTCCTCCTTCCTTCGTCTCTTGCATCTCTTGCATGACTCCCAGCTGTCTGGCACACTTCTAATACAGCATCAGCTCTCCACGTAGTTACTCTCCTACCGTTGATCGACACCATACAACTTGTGCATACAGAACACGACTCGCAATGAACTCTCGTACGTTATAGCATCCTTCACTGACAGACTCGGTTGAGGAGCTCACATGACCCGTAGTCTTCCCTCGTGCTTCGCTGAAACGCTCTCCTCGAACTCGCACTCGAAAGAACTCTACCTCTGAGATTACAGATATTGTATGTCTGCTTCGCGACTCCTCCGTCTCTCGCCGGAAAACCCGACCTCCGCCACTCCAAATTATCCCCGAAATGTCAGAAAATGTCCTCGACATATCTCCCATGAATTCGCCACCAACAGCGCGCCCGACGCAATCTGTTACACACAAATCTGTGTCACACACCTCTTGTGTCACACTGTCTGCTTATACTTTCTCGATCGATGATGCGCTAGTCATGTTTGGTGGCGCGGCACCTGGTTCACCAGCTCTTTCTGTTTCCTCCTCCACTTCCGATGGTGCCTCGAGCGAAGGAGTACCCACCCCTGGGACTTCAGATGACGAGGGTGGATGCCCTACTCTTCGTCTCCGTCCTCAGCACATCTCCATCCGTCCTCTTTGTATCACCAAGACCCGTTCCTTGGTCTGCCATGATGATGTCGATTTTCCCAATTACCTGGAAAAAGAAGAGGAGAGAGCTATCCCTCTACCGGCGTCTGAGGAAGAGTACGACTCACTCACTCCGGTCGAGGCAATGAGTAATATCGCAGAAGAGACAGGGGAAGACTTCTACTCCCGCGAGTTTGAAGATTTCATCTCCTTCTCCCCTGTCATTCCCTTTTTCGCACCTCCAGCGCGTCGGGACTCTCTGATCCTTACTGAGGAACACTCACATAACTTCATCGAGGTTTCTGAGTCGAAACATCAGAATCGCAGTAGACACTCAAAGCCTCTTCCCCTTCTCCCTCCCGTCACACCGCCTATCTCCTCTTTCCCTTTGGTCTCAACTTTCTCTCTGGTGCAGACAACCGCTCAGAAGTCAGTAGTCCGGCGGAAGCGCAATATTCCATCACTTCCGGATCACCCACCATTACTAACTCCAGTAGAGTCCCGGTCACTCCCTCGAATGGAAATTCCTTTGGATATCGAGGGTGGATTCCTTGACGAAAATTTGGATGTGTCGTCTCGCCGAACCATCATTGACCAAGTCTACGATGCAACAGACGCAAGCATCTACTCTCAGCCCTCCTTTGAATACGCTCGTCCCGCAAGCACCTACCCGCTTCCACCTGCAATGCCAGAGACACCTCTCCCCGCTATGTACGGAAAGGTGACACTTCCACGTTCAAGCATCGACTCGGATGCTCCGCGTTCCTCCATTGAATCCATATCTTCCTTTGCATCTTCGGTGTCTTCAAACGTCTCTATTCTGCCCCTCTCTTCCCCAGACTCACTTCCCTGTGGGGATGACGAGTCCGAAATCACCGAGCGGATGCGCAGTCGCTGGTCTTCCAGTACTCTAGCTTCATTGGCTGCCGAGCAGCAGCGGTCGACCACACTACTTTCGCCTTTCATAAATGTCTTTGGCTCTCGACCCCGTCGGGTGCCTCCCCAAAAGACCCCGCCACAGACGCCCACGCATCTCTCGCCCTCCAAGTCACCCAAGAACAAGCGAGGGCTTTCTACGACGCCGACGCCACCAAGCACGCCACCCAAACACATCCGTCGACAAGGATCACGATCATCGACGTCAAGTGCAGGAACAAATTCATCTGACGGCGAACGCCGTGACGGGTCGCCGAGTCGGATGAAGAGGAAGCACATTCCCTTGGCGATGTTCTTGCGTTCCACCTGATCCTTGACTGGATGCGACGATAAGGTCTACGAACTCGAACATATGTACGATAAGACAGTAATAAATTTCGCCATTCATGTTAATAACACCATTCCTTCTTGGCTTTTCTTTCCTCCATGTCGGACCTGTCATTGACGATGATGTATCCCTTTGTCATCATCCTCCACAACCCGCGCTCATTTTACATACGGTATCAAAGACACACACCATCGCTGTAGCCTGTACAAATGTTGTAGCTGTAGTGGTTCGCGAATGTCAGTCATCACCCGCCGGTGTCCATTCGCACATGCGTTATGCGCCGCGTCCGCAGCTTACAGACAAACATGCGTCCTGAATTCTTACCAAATACCCTCAGGCATCACTCTCCTCTACACCATCCAAGATATCCAACTCTGAGTGTTGAATCTATGTATAACTCATACGGTCTTCAAGGAATCGCGAGATGTCCATCCGAAACGCTGCTCAACATTGCTCGCTTCCTGACTGCCACTGATGTTCTCCGCTTGCGACGGGTACGTATCGTTACATCAAGCTCTTCGTAACGAACGATTTAGAACACGACAACATGCGGCAGGTCTCGAAAAAGTTTCGTGAGCTCTCTTACGACATCGGACTATGGAGGTCTCTTTATGCGAATGCTTGCGTTCCTCGGCCACCGGGTCCGTTTCCATGGCAAACGTATGACATGCTACAAGACATTCTTCTGCATTCGGAGCAACTCAACCAAACATGGACATCTCAGCCGTGCAAAGCCGTTCGAACGAGCGAGTCACTTTACCTAGATTGGACCCGCGTGTGTTACAGGACCTTCCAACTTGATAGGTTATGGTTCGTTCGCAGCCCAGTGTACGAGTTGGTTTGCTACGACTTTGAAACAGAGTCGAACAGCGTCATATGGGTGTGGGATAGACCCTTTGTCGTTGACGTTTGTCTCGACATGTCCGTCGAAGGTTCGGCCGTGTTTATTTTTGCTATGGACAAATTTTCCAGAACCAATGCGTGAGTGTATCATTTCGAAAAACCTTTGCTCGGCTGTTTCTGATATCGCGTTTTCCAGGAAACTGCTAAAATGCAAGATTGACGATGATCGGGAGATTTTACCAGCTTCCGCATCCTGGGATGTGCCATCAACAGGTAGACGAAATGGGGCAATAACTTTCTTTGCTAGAGCGTCAACCGTGTACCTAGGAGGCGATACCCCCCTTGTTTTTGACGACACATCTTGTAGATTTTATAAAGTCCTCGCCCAACCGATGACAGTGCGTAGGTTTCTTCCCGCTAGTGGACACATTGATCGAGTAATCCCTGGTGATTTTAGACCGGCTGCTTCTTTACCCCATTCTTTCTCAGAAAAACACAACTCCTTTGGATCGACGAGCATGAGGATCTAGGTTTTGATTTACGACTTCGGGTGTTTACTCTTCCAGAAGCCGTGGCCGGACCTTTCCCTTCCGATTTAGAAAGTGTCCCTGCACTTCGGCTCACACATGAAATGGTCATTCCACGAGAATTCTCGTGCATTGTGTCACCTCTGGTTTACCCTCCCCTCGGTCCTGTGACTGAGTCCACTCAGTTCAAACTCTTGCTGCGGCCTTTCAGAAGAGGAGACGTCACCAATATCGCTTATGAGTGTCTCACAATCACGCTGCCAGGGTCATCGCCTTCGCCATCGAATGATGTTTTACCTCTCTCCATGCGAGCACAGACTCTCTTCACTGCAAATACACCGTGTGACGAACTGTATGTTTCCGAGGATGGACACGCCAGAGGGTTCTGGAAGGGAGACAGATGGGCAAAGTCCCACCGCGAATTCCAGAGATTCAGCATCGACGCGAGTGGTGATGTGTGTTATGCCACGGTCGGAGAACGAACTGGCGTTCGTCGTTTCGAGGGTGCTGATCTTGAGCTGGAAGTAGTTGACTGTCTCCGAGGAAAGGTTTTCTGCACTAGACCTGCGCTGTTGGGCGAGCAGTTGTTTGTCGTGGACATCAAGTAGAGAAGGCTACAGTGTAGTGCTGCATAGTACATCGGGTTACTCAGCAAGTCGGAATCCGCTGTTACTTGATGTTATTGCTTGTCAATTGTCCTGTTGGTCGATATGTTGTGCAATAATCGTAAGTATTAATCTCGTGATTGATCTCTTGGTTGGTAAGTACTGCCAGCCTTGTGGTATAACAAACCCCACTCAACTCTGTCATACAGGGAAGTTAGGGACCGAGTCTATGAACGTGAGCCCAGCATTTTGTCGCTTATTATCCGAGTGACGGTCCGAGTTAGTCATTGGTACGGTGGCACTGTGACCGCGACAGCACGCACTTTGTTTTTCCCTTGCTTGGTTCCTCTTTTGAAACGCTGTACCCTCGATCGGTGACTATCACTGGGCGTTCCGTTCTTCGTCACAACTCTGGCTGCCACTCCTGCTGGATAGATCTATGCATAGCCCAAGCGATCTTCAAGGAATCGCGAGATGCTCATCCAAAACGCTGCTTAACATTTTTTGCTTCCTAACTGCCATTGATGCTCTCCGCTTGCGACGGGTGTGTATTGTCATTGATCTGACATTGTAATATATGAACACGACAAATGCCATAATGATAGGTCTCGAAACTGTTTCGTGATCTTTCTTACGATGTCAGATTATGGAGGTCTCTTTATGCGAATGCTTGCGTTCCTCGGCCACCGGGTCCGTTTCCATGGCAAACGTACGACGTACTACAAGACATTCTTCTGCGATCGGAGCAACTCGACCAAACGTGGACATCTCGGCCGTGCAAAGTCGTTCGAATGAGCGACCCATTTTACCTAGATTGGACCCATATATGCTCCCGGATCTTCCGACTCGATAGGTTATGGTTCGTTCGCGCTGGGGGCGAGTTGGACTATGAATTGATATGCTACGGCTTCAAAACGGGGTCGCACAGCAGTGACAGCATCATATGGAAATGGGATAGGCCCTTTATCATTGACGTCTGTCTCGACAAGTCTGTCGAAGGTCCAGCCGTGTTTATTTTTGCGGTGGATAAAATTTCCAAAACCCATGCGTAAGTGAATGCTTTTGAAAAGGTTCTATTTCACTGGTTTTGATGGTCTGTTTTGGATGCCTAGAAAGCTGCTAAAGTGCAAGCTCGACAGTAATCAGGAGATTTTGCCAGTGTCCGCATCTTGGGATGTTCCATCATTAGGAGGACGAGATGAGCCATTCGTTTTCTTTTCTAGGGCTTCAACCGTGTACATGGATGGCGACGTTCCTCTCGTTTTTGATGCCATATCCTGTAGATTTTATCAAGTACCGATCCGTTCAGTGAGTAGATTACTTCTTATCACAGGTTGCCAGTGGTCACGTCGATTCATCAGCGATTGCGGGCGTCGAGAGACTTCACCCCATGCTTCCTCAGGAGGACACAGCTCCTTTGGATTGATTTGCACGAGGGCACAGATTTTGATTTACGATTCCGGGTGTTCTCTCTCCCAGAATTCGGGGCTGGGTCTTTCCTTCCTGATTCAGAAAGTGTCCTCGAGCTTCAGCTCACCCACGAAACGGTCGTCCCACAGAGTTCTTCGTGTTCTATTTCGCCCCTGGTCTGCCCTTCCCCCCTTAGTCCTGCAACTCAGTCCACCCAGTTTAAACTCTTGATGCGACCTTTCCGCAGTAGATTCAGGGGAACTACCACCACCACCTATGGGTGTCTTACTGTCACATTGCCGGGATCATCTCCTTCGCCATCAGACGACGTCCTGCCTCTCTCCACGCGGACACAGACTCTCTTCACAGTTGACACGCCAGGCGCCGTACTGTTCGTCTCCGAGGATGGCCATGTCAGAGGGTTATGGGAAGAACCCCTCAACGGATATCGGAAATTCACCATCGACGCGAGTGACGATGTGTGTCACGCCGTGCTCGGAGAATGGACTGCTGTTAGTCACTTCGAACCTGCGGGACTTATACTAGACGAGGTTGATTGTCTCCGAGGAAAGGTTTACTGTAGGAGATCTAAGCTGTCGGGCGAAGAGTTGGTTGTCGTGGACATTGAGTAGAAGTGGCCACTATGGGTAGCACGACGGTCGCTCACAGAGCACCAATAAGTGGAATGATTAGTCTTGTAGTTAGTAGTGTAAACTTGCGAACGCGTGTTTTCGATTTTCCAGCAAATTGTTATGTGGATGAGTCGGAGACCAAATCTGAATACAAACAGGCGTCACTCGTCTACGTCCACATGTAAAATAGGAGACTTAACGGTTGAACTGTTCTTGACCGTCATCTCGTCCGACTTCAGTCTTGTTTTCTTGCGTCGAACGTGGACATCTCGGCCCTGCGAGGTTGTTCGAGTTAGTGGCCCAATCACCCTAAAGAACCATTCGTGGATGCATCGACTTGATAGACTCTAGTTCATCGACGAGGAGCAAAATCAAATGACATGCTGCGACTTTCAAGTGAAGTCGCGTCGCGTTATATGGCAGTGGGATAGGCCATTTCACTTCGACGTCTGTCGACGGACAGGCCGTGTTTATTTTTGCCATAGAAGACGGCCACAAGCTTCATTCGTGAGTATATCCCTTTCGATAACGCTGTCTCTTCGTTGTTTGGTTGACTGTTTTTTTTGGATACCCAGAAAATTATTGAAGTGCGAGATCAACAATGATCGGCAGATCTTACCGGCCTCCATCTCCTGGGACATACCGTTGTTGGGAAGGAGAGACACAGTATTCTTTTCTTCCAGAGGGTCAGCCGTGTATCTTGGCGGCGACATTCCCCTCGTTTTTGATGCTACCTTGTGTGTATTCTATCAAATTCCCATCTAATCGGTGAGCAAGATATTTCTTACTGGCGGACATGTCAACTAATGATCAGGTGACCCGCTGGCGCTCTAGACCTTGAGACCGACTGTATACTATATACCACGCTTTCTTAGAAGAACACAGCTTCTCTGGATCAACGTCTGTCAGGATAGTGGAAGTCGGTCAGATAATGCTTTTCAACAGCCAGTACTCCACTTTCGGGTGTTTACTCTGCCGGAACCCAGGGGCGGCCCTTTCGCTTCTGGTTCAGAAATCATCCCGAAGCTTCACCTCACGCATGAAATGGGCGTTTCACAGCCGCTTGAGTGTGATCTTTCACCCTTGGTTTACCCCCCTCTCTACTTCCTGCGAGTCTTTCTTCTCAGTTCAAACTCTTGAAGCGAACCTTCCCCGATAACGAATCCATTTATGAATGTGTCACCACCACGTTTCCAGGGTTGTCTCCTGAGCTACCGGGTAACCCCATGCCTCTCAAAATGCGAACACAGGCCCTCTTCACTTGCAATGCAACCACCGCATCAGGGTATATGGTAGACGCTTCCGAGGACGGTCATGCCCGAGGATTCTGTCAAGACCTGGCCACGTGCTTCGTGCTTGCAATGGTTCAAAAGTTCAGCATCGACACCAGCGGTGACGTATGTCATGCCGTGCTCGGAGATCCGACTCCGGCTCGTTACTTTTGATTATGCTGGATTTCTGCCGCTCGAGTTACACTGGGCAGACTTTTTCCGAGGCAGAGTTTACTGTGGCAAGTCTATGGTAGTTCGGAGGGAGGGTGACGAAGGAGGTGAGGTTGAAGAGGATGAAGAGGGCTATTTGGATGAAGAGTTTGATTTGGTGGCGGTTGACATCGAATAGAGGGTAGCTGCTGTGCCGGGCCAGTCTGCGTTCCGCATATGGACAGCTTTGCACATGGCGATACGTTGCCTCGCGTTTGTCTTGTAGGTCAGATGACTTTGTACGGTTTCAAGGAGCGAGATGTACTAGAACCGGCCGTTTTTTGACGTATGAGAAAATGAAGTCAGCACCGCCTCTGTGAAGGCTCAGCGCTCAACTCTGAGGGGGGTGATGAACATGCGGATCCAGACGGGCGTATCGTTGTCAAACCGCTAGATACGACAAACCGACATACGTTGAACATACAAAATGGGGAACCTTGTTTGTGAGGTATCGTACACCAAAGTATCGTACACTACATTCGATTTTCTCGTCTGTTTCATCGGAACAGAACAAAGAAAGGGAGCGATCACCAGGGGATCATCTACTACTAGAACAACTTATATCCAGTCTCGTCTCCAAGATACCCGTGGTGCACCAGTTCGTCAAACGTCACAGTGGGCGCCGCACCCTTACGTTCCTCCGAATACTCAAAGTTGATAAAGTGGGAGTGAAGCGTCAGCGTGGGTGTCTTGGCCTCTTCCAACGCTTCGTCGGGTTGGACACTAATGAGCGGATCTGAGGCGGCGAGTATCGTCCCGTCTGCTTTCACCAGTCTCGTCCCGAAGCTCTCCTTGATCAGGACTGTCAGCCAGTCCAAGTCGGTGACCATCGGGAGCTGTGTGAAGTCGAGCTGACTGAGTAGATAGAGGATGAGACGTGGATCCAGAGGCATGTAGCCACGGACGTGGCTGCCCGCGGCCCGTCGATCCTTGCAGGCGTCACAGTTATCGGGATCGGCACGACCGAGCACCGAGATGCTGTTCACGACCTGGACTGCCGACTGAGACGTGCCAGTCTGCTGGGATTGCTTCGGATGCAAGTAGAGCTCGAGACGGTACGATCCGGGGAACGCAAACTCTGGCAGTTTACCCAGTACAACGAAATGACGCAGACGCTGAACGCCCTGGTCTTCATTCAAGAGGAGACTGCGGTGCTGAGGATGCAAGTTCACGGATAAGTTTTGGACTGTCTTTAGGGCGCTATGCAGCTCTGAACCCCATTCTGCCAAGAGAGCCTGTCGGAATCGTTCGCGGACGGCCTCGTTTCCCGTGTCATAGGGAACATCCACTTTGACCTCTACCCCGGTTTGGGGATCTTTGATGGGGGGATACGTGTAAACTATTTGAATGTTTATCATTTCAGATGGTTAAATCGACAGAATAAATCACGTACATTTCTTGGTCGGGTTGGTAACCCACAGGCTACGTGTGTTGTCCGAGGTCCAATAGATAGAGTCGTTGGTCCGGAAGGGGATCAATGGGGAAGCATGCCCTATTGAAGTGCTTGGATCTTGCTGAAAGTTTCCCCCGTCGTCATTATCTGTGTAGAATAATAAGCAACATTCCAGAGAGATGGGAGGGTGAAACACATACGGAACGGAATGATTTCGCCTTGTTCATTCTTCCAACCA